>BMAV01012498.1:0-62485 GCA_019973955.1 Trichonephila inaurata madagascariensis | reverse complement strand
CTAGAATTAGACACGAGAATAGATATTTTAATTGCGAAATTTCTTTTTAATAATATACTAAAAAAATTTTATATAATACAATACACTTTTTAAAATTAAATACAAATAAAATAAAATTTAGAATTTATTTTAAAATACAAGTATAATCGTTTGTTTTATATATCATACACAAAAAAAATTTTAAATACACTTAAAAAATCATTTATATTGCCGAAACATAAACGTTATGAGTTTTTAAACTATAAAAATAAATTTAATAAACTATTCATTTATAATGCTTTTTATTATAACAAATAAATAAATTGTTACTTGCATGTTTATTCCAACAGTTCCCCAAACCTTCCTTAGATTTTTTTCCCTTAATTTACAATTAAGAGTTGGGCCCTTTGTTAACGAACTTTTACACAAAACAGTCATCACGCACTCAATCGTTTTGTTACAGTTTTGTTTTTTCTCCTGTTCTGAAAAAAAAAGGATACTACAACAGTGATAGTGTAAATAATTATACTTAGCAAAAACGTTTGATAACATTATTGCTTATCATCAGTGATCAGCTTAAATATCAATATTCAGTTTTCCTAATTAAACTGCATAAAATTTTAAAAAAACATCCCAAATTTCACGAAATTTTTGAATATTTTAATGATACAATGTAAAAATAAATTGGCGTAAAAAAAGTCATTTTTCAAAAGACTATATATCAAAAAGATTTTTTTCTCAGGAGCTATTTCGTCATTAAACAATACACTCACTCAGAATTTAATCATGTTTTAAATTTTCGAGGACGCCTGCTTAAAAAAGAAATATAGTACCACAAAAATTCCTTTCTAAAACTTTTTTTAAAACATTTTATTTGAAAACATTTGTTTAAAAAAAATGTGGTTTCGTTTTTAAAAAAACTGAGCGTAATTTAAAAAAATATTTTTGAGGATAGTGTTCACAGGACCCTTTAAAGTTTTTTTGGATTAAGAAATCTAAAAAAGACCTGGCTGTGTGTTTTGGGGTGCGGTAAATTAAAAAGAAATTGAAAATATTTTTTTTTTTTACTAAAGGGATTTATCATTTGTAATGAAAGGGGAAAAAAGAGTATTGATTCACAGGAATGAATGATGAAATCATGAATATAGAAAGAACAAATTATAAAACTCTAAGCCCATTTTGAAGAACGTAGAACCTTTTTAAGCGATCTGCCTACACAAAAGATTGTTTAGAATCTCTGCATTACTACCCTTTGTTAAAATAACCCATTTTTAAAGCTGTTAATAAAAAAGATTGTGAAAGAAAACTTAATATCACCTCAACTGGTGTTAACATGTTCAAATCAAACAATCACTTAACTTTCAATGGGGAGAAAGGTTATATTTTCGCCCAGTGAAACAATTTTAAATTGATAGTAGTTTGGTTTGCACCTAGACAAAAAAACTCTGACTCATTATGTAATTTTTTTAAATAAGATTAATGTGTTACTTGGTCTTTTATTCATTAATAATAAATTTTTGTTAAAAAATTCTACACTTAGAAAATTCACCCCTAATTTGACAGCACGATGTTCATTATTATTGTTCTTTTATTTCAGCGTTAAAAAAAACGCAAATGTCTCAAATATTAAATCCCCCAAAAATTAAAGCTCAGTAATGTGAACTTTCCCAGAAATTTGTACCAACTATTATACAAAGACTGTAAAGCATTGTTCATTGTTATGTTATGTTAATTTTAAATAAAAAAATAAAAACATACACAAAAAAATTTTAAAATTTCCATTTACTTACTAAGAGGTATAATATTTAGCCCAAATATAATAAAATTTAAAAAAATTATTATTTAAAAAAAGCTATTTTTCTATTTGTACTCGACATTTTTGACTGCAATGTATTCAACATTTGTACACATTACCATATACTTAAAAAGGGAAAAACACAATGGGTAACTTTTCAGAACAAATTTTGTCTTGATTATGCTTAAAAAAACGTACCGTTTGTTTTGAAAAGGGAAAAATCTCTCTAAGGAAAAGCTTAGTTCAAATTTCTACCGTTTTAAAAATTTTTTTTTGGGGTGGAACTTAAATACGATGTACCTGTTCGTATACATTGGCAAAATGTAAAAAAATTTCAGAAAGGGAATACCTTTTCAGTTATTGAAGCCACTAAAAACACTTTTACAAATTATGAAAAAATTATTCCATTTCGCGAATACATTACTTAATCATTTTGGGAAACCTCGGGTCCGATCTTAGGATTGGGGAAAGGGAAAGGGGAAGCATCCAAAAATATTTCATATCCAAAACAATCTTTTATTTTGGTCACTCAAATAACAACACAAATTTGAAATTTCAAATAAAAGATGCGCCCAATCAAAGCAATATGTAGATAACATGTAATATAAAAAAATATTTTTTTAAGTAAATTTCCCTACTTAGATCAACAACAAAAAAATTTTTTTTTAGCTATTTTTTTATTAAAAGTTACAATTAATATAAAATTTTATATACATGGGAAGAATCACAACTTTAAATGGTTTTTTTTTTAATTATCATTTAAGTATCGTATTGTCCTTTTAATTTCAGCCCAACTGAATGCTTTTTAAAATGAGAAAAAAACCCCTTTTTAAGTTTTGACAAAAGTCGCCAAAAGGGTCGCTAAGGGGTCTCGGGGGGTTAAATTTTTAAGGTCTGAAAATAAAAAAATTTCAAAATTTTAATTTTTTTTAAAATTTTAAAATTTAAAAAATTAGAATCTTTTACATATTATTTATAAAGAAATGGGGTTTAGGAAAATGTAAAATATTTAAAATATAAACATAATTTTAAAACCTGTAAGCATATGAAAATAAGGAAGTTTTTTTAAGAAATATTTATTAGGTTTACGTCGCGCATGCTATTTTCTAAAACAGTACTTTATTTACTTTATAAGTTGATTTATAAAGTTAAATTATTTTTTTTACACTGTAGCATTTTTTTTATAAATAGAATAATAACTTACATATTTTAATAAATAAAAAAAAAATTTTTAAAAAAAATTTAAAAATTGCAATATTTTATAAATATTTTGAAACACAAAAAGGGATATAATAATAAAATTAGGTAGGGTTTAAAGGTATGATGCATTCTGTAACCCAAAAGTTTTAGGCATCAGAGGCTACTATTTTAAAAAAAAACGGGGAACGCAAAAAAAATTTTAAAATTTGTTATAAATTTTCATACGCTTATGATTTTTTAAAAAATTTTTTTTATATTTAAAATTTTTATCTTTTCCCCAAGCCTCATTTTTTTGTAAAAAAATGTGTAAAAATTAAAACATTTAAATTTTTAAATTTAAAAAAAATACCCTTTTTAAAAAATTTTTTAATTTTTAAACCCTAGAAAAGTTTAAACCCCCCGGGCCCCCAATTAACGAGGCGATTTGTAATTTTTAAATAATTAGTTTTTAAACAATTAATTTTTTTTAATTATAATTAAAGTATTGTATTGTCATTCAAAAAGATCCTGTATATAAAATTTCAGCTCAATTACATTAAAATGTATTTTTTTAACGATTGAAAACTCCACCAAATAAATAAATAAAAAAAAAATATATAAATATATAGACAGAGAGCTAGGGGTAGGGGTTTAAAAAAAGAGGGACGGGAAATGAGAAGACATTAAAAATCACCCACTTACTTGGATCGAATTTTTTCCTAATTATCGGAACAAATTTAAACCCCTAGTGACCGCTTTTTTCTTTCAATTACAATTTCGAAAAACTCTATAAAATTGAATAATATGATCAGTAGTAATCTATCCCGTCTCCCCACTTTTCTCCCCTACCTTTCAAACTTAGACATATATAACAGACATAATTTAAATTCGGGTTTCTTCTTCAGGGGGTTTTTTTACGAAAAAATGTATATTTGAAAAACAAAAAATTTCCCCAAAAGGACTTTATTAATGAAGGACAAGAACAGAGCAGTCACAATATGATATTGTCCTAAAAAAAAAATCTAGTTTAAAGCTCAAATTTTTATAAAGTTAAATTTCTTTTTTTTAAATTTAATTTGACATTTATAACCACTTTTTTTCTTCTCTCACATTTTGTGCACTGTGGAAATCGGTGATAAATAAAAATTAATTTACGTATATTATGCAAGAAAAAAAAAGTAAAAAAACCTAAAACAAAAAAAGTGGCGTGCGGTAAATGAGTTGCATTTCCAAACAAACGCCTTCAATGTCAAACCATAAGAATAATAATGACACAGCAAAATTTTTGTAAAAAAGGGATTGCAGATGTGTCTTATATTTTTTTATAAATTGCTCTACAGAAAATACCTAAGTATTTTGTAATAATTCAACGTTTTCAGGGGAAATAGTTAATTTATGGAAAAGTTATCAATAAATTATGAGCAAGATTGAATTATAATGATCATTAGTTTAGAGATTTACGTGACAATAATTTGTAAATTTATTTAAAAAAATTTATATGTTGAAATTATATTTTTGAATTTATATAAAAATTGTTCGGGGGATTATGTATAGGAAAGAAATTGTATTGTTAAGAATTGCATTATTAATTGAAATATTGTATTATTGCGAGACAGTAATTAGATTTCCCCTATTCATAATTTTTTCCCTTAACATTTTCTACCTTTTTCCCCACGGGTTTGTATTTTCATTAAAATAGAATACTTTTTCCCAAAATGAGACGCTAATTTAAAACCCTGAGTGGGAGATGATGATTTTACATTCTGTTTTTATTTTTGCATTAATTTTTGAAATTAAACTATTGGGGTACAATCTGTGGAAACATATGTATTGAGAAATTTTTAAAAAACCTTTAATAATAACCCAAAAATTTTATTTTTAAAACTATCAAACATATTATAAAAAATTCCCCTAAGCTACAAATTACTCAATTTCAAAATTTTTTTTCCATAAAAAAATGTTATTAAAACATATTCATTCTTAACTTAATCTAAAAAATACACAGAATTTAGATAATCTATACAGTTTTAATTTGGCGGAAAAGTACGATCCATAGCGCAAAAAGCAAGACGGATATTGAAAGATGTGATTGAAAATGTATAATATATATATAAATAAAAAGAAATCAAAAATCTGCTTAGTTATCCTTCCATAAGTTACAACAACTTAAATGTAAAATATCGCATCTTCCTGATTGTTTACTTTTTAATTATAATTTCGAGCAATTTTTAATGAATGAAAGTTTAAAATGAAGAGCTGATTTAAAATAAATTTACATATATTAAAAATTACTTGCATGTGTTTAAGTTTCAATATTCATAATGAAAAAGGAATGAAATGTGTATTTAATACTTTATCTGAAATGTTATAGTATTAAGAGCAATTTTATCTATTATTTTTCTAATATTTTAATAACAATCTCTATTGATAGGATATATATGTATTAAATTTTTTAAAACTCATCGAATTTATATATATTAATATTTCAGTGTTATTTTAAAATAAATTTCAAACTGATATCAAAATACAAATATTCTTATTAGGGTTAAAACTAAATATCTGTAATAATTTAAAGGAATTTTGGTTAAGTAGTGCTCAAACATATCAAATAAAAATTATGCTCGCACAGTTTCAATGAAAAATAAGGTAAAATAATAAAATTTATCTGTGTGTGAGAGTTGTGTTTTAGAATGTCTCATTTAATAATTTTGTAACATTGTAAACATTTTGTAAAACATTTTCAAAAATGAAATGTTTTTAAAAGAAGATTTTTTTTCTCTTAAACAGTTAGATAAACAGAGATTTCCGCTGCATTTTACTCAGGTTTTTAAAATATTACTTTAATTATGTGTATTTCGAAAAATTGCGTTATATACCGTTTTTCTTTGGCACTCTTTTGTTTACATTCATTTTTACGTAATAATGTCAATGGCTTTATTATTTATTTACAAAACTATTTAAAAGAATCTTTCTTTCATATCATCAATACATACTACAAAATCTCTACATTTGTATCGATTAAATTTTAAACCTGAGGACGAAGTGCTAATATAATTTGAATTACAAAAACTACATACATACATACGGTATTTGAGTACGCGTGAGTGTTTCTATATAAATGTAAAATGACGTTTAATGTTAGATCTCCATACACAACGGAAAATAATGTAATGTACCAATTTTAATTAAGGCATCCGATTACCCAAAAATCATGAATTTTGAGAAAAATTGACGATTTCTTAAGATTTTATTTTATAGGCCATCTTATTAATTTTATAAAAGTAACAAGTTTTTTATTTTCCATTCACTAGAACAAAAACTATTAGTATTTCAGTAAAAGCAGATGCCACAACTTTAAGGAAGATTCAAAAATTTTTCTTTTCCCCAAAAATTCTTTTTTTTAAAATGCGAAACGCGGGACAGTGGTTTCTCAAAAAGTTTTTAAAATAATTAACTGAAATTTTTTGTGTATGTTCTATATAAAGTAAAAGTGTTTTAACCTTCAGATTAATCAATCACTGTTTTATTACAAAATTATAGTTCTTTTTGTGAATATAATTACTGTTTTCTAACAATGTCATATAACAACGTAAAACCGGGTTTTTTTAAAAAATTTAAAATATCTCTTATCCTGAAGGTCATTTCAAAAAGGAATAGCAAAGTAATATATCAAAATTGAAAAATTGAGATATTGTTCATTTACTATTTCTACCCCATTTATTCAATTGTTACCCATTTTTTCCCATTTATTAGTAATAATTTATTTTTCTCTTCTTAATTTAAACCTTTTTTTCTTAAAGTGTACTAAAACAAGCTAAAAAGCCTAACAAATCACCATATCTCCATTTTTTTTTAAAAAAAAAGTTGTTGAAAGTAGTCGGATACTTTAATAACTTAAGAATTTTTAGCGAACATTATTTTTAAATAAACTGGTTTCAGAAGTTCTTACAAAACCAACAACACACTTAAAACTGAGGAATATTAGAAAAGTATACAAGCAAATTGCTCTGATAATACTTAGAATACTACATATAACTTAAAACACAAGAACCTGTGATATATAGCATTTACATTTTATGATATGAACAGGAACGTAAAATTTCTTTAAAATGAACATATAAATTAAGTACAAAAAGGGAATTTAATAGTAAGCATGAATAAAAATATATAAAAAAAAATATTATAAATGCAAAGGCAAAGCATCCCATTTCTCGCAGGATACGGACGAATAATATGATCTAGTATATCATATCTGCAGCTGAAAACGTTGATGTTTCATGGGCAAAGTACAAGGTGTGACACAAAAAAAACGAGACTAAGTGTGTAGCTTGAAAAAAGAGTGGAGTTGGCAACAACTCTTTTGATGACGTCATCCAACGCACCTCCTCTATCCATGTCACCAGTTTCGCCTTAATCGATCACGCCATTGGGAGTACTGCCTCATTGAGTGAACACGTGCAATTGCATTCTGACAGAAAAAAAGAAGGAGGGGTGCATTTACAGACATTCCCTGCAAGCGAAAGGGAACTCATACGATTATAATGATTTCAAGAAACCATCAAGACGCCTTTCCATGTGATAGAATGGCAGGCAAGATTAAAGAAAGGTGTTATTTACTGAGTACTATATAAGAGTTTGAAATTGACAACAGTTGCAGTTGCAAGAAAGATTGACAAAAGTCAGCCGAGGATAACAAAGACAAACAATGACTAACACCGGTACGACAGATATCACAGCTTACTGTGGTCAGACATCTAGACAAAAGTATCTTATTCGCCAATCTACAGAACGCCACATACTATCATGAGTAGCCCATTGGCAGCACAGTTTACATTGGTGTCAGGAACACAAAGATCGGACGTCTCTGTCAATAAAGTCACGTTCATTTTACTAATGAGTATCGTTTTAATCTAAGCAACAATTATCAGTGTCAATTGTTATGGAAGGAGGTATGGACGCTGATTTATTTCACCAGCACCTGGAATAGAGATTGTTATGGTGGTCCTGTAGTGCTTGTGTAGGGAAGCATTCCGTTGAATGAGCTCCATATTTTCAGCAAGGTCTCTCTTACCAGAGATTGTTACTGCAACGGAATTATTCTAAGACAAGTGCATCTGTTCCAAAATGCCATTGATTCAGACTTAAAAATACCGGCAACAAATCACATCCGCACAGGATCTTTGCTGTTGAGGGGATTCCCTGGTTTAAACCTCTTTGAAAATTGAACATGTGTGGAATACATTAGGGAGACGCCTGGCAGCAATATCGTATCCAGCAATTCGTATCCATACCGTATCCATATCTGAAAAAAGATGAGGTGTAACTTTAACCACCAAAACTGTTGGATAATTTGGTATTGAATATGAAAAATTGGTTTTACACAAGAGTTTGTGAAGATAATATCCCTTTGTTGTGTGTTTTTCTTTATGGCCAATGTTTTTTTACCAGCGCTATTCTGTCCCTAAAGCTTCTGCTTAAGGTATCCGACTAAGTTCGGAACCGTGATTTTAAAAAGGTGCATAAATGGATAATTTTCATGATATTTAGTGTCACTTTGATTAGAATACATGTATAAAATTGTTTTCAGGACATTTTGCCAAAAAATTATTTAAATACAATATTTCGACAAAATTTTAACTTAGAATAACTTTTTTTCAAATTGTTCTCCTTTAGTGAAAAATGCTTCTATTATAATAATATTTTGCCTGTATATAGCTCAGAACTACCTCTGTACAGAGCACAACTATGACTTTTGAAAATTCACATTATTTTCAGGTTACAACCCTTTGGAAATAATTATCGGCGTTTTTTTCTTAAAATTTCTCCCCTCTGTTGTTAAAGTAAAACTTATGGATAAAACCCACTTCTAAGTTATATATTTCAAAATTCTAGTTGAGCTTCTGTACAGAGGTTTAAGCTATATATAGGTGAAATATTATTATAATATAATCTTTTTTAACAAAAGGAGAATATTTTGAAAATGGGTCATTCTATGTTAATTTTTTGTCAAAACATTGTACTTAAATAATTTTTTATTGTAATACTATTCTTAAAACAATTTTACATATATTTTCTAATCTAAGTGACACTAAATGTCATAAATATCCATTTATACGCTTTTGCAAAATCACGGTTCCGAACGTAGTCGGATACCTTAATTCCTTAATGTATTAGTACAATTCATTTTCTGGCTATTATGCTTTTATCAACATTGGGTCTCTGTAGTTTGAATTTTATGTCACAGATTTTTATGGAATTATGGCACAATCTGAGAATTCTTTTTTTTTCTTTTTTTACTTAGGTTTTATATATATATATATATATATATATATAATTCTGTACAATGATGTGGCTATGGTAGCTGAAACTATAATTCGATCTAGAAATCAAATGTGTAGGTAACAATTAAAACGTCACAAACCAGATCTACACTTGAATAAATAAAACAATCTGAAGGGGGATTAAGTTGAGATAAAATAAAATTATGCTGCTTCATTCAGCGTAAGCTAAAGCTTTTAACTAGCAATCAAACTTAAACAAAAATGCAGCAATGTGTCATTTGTGTCTTTAAAATTTTTTGCATAAGTGAGCATATATAATTTTATTCATATTTCATGAAACAACTGAAATATTTTCATGAGTTTGTGTTTTTATATTATTCAGGGAAGTCAGTATTTAATTGCATGTTTTTTTGTCCAAAAATCGAATTTTTTGAAGGCTTTTAAGGTTTGCATGTACCTTTACTCATTTGAATATGATGCTATTTCTTTTTTGTGCGATTTTTTGTGTGCGAGATTTTTTTTATGCGGTGTATGAATTTCAATGGCTTTGGCGCCAATGTAATGTTTTCCATGTATTTACTCTAGTGGCGTAACGCAGAATGTTAGGACCCTCTTCGCCCTGAAAGTCAGGTTTCGCCTTTAATATTTTATAAATTGGGTAAATACGTATTTAGCGTTAGTCAAATATGTAGGCTCCCTAGAGTCCTACTTGCTAGACAGGACTCAATGGTTTTGGCTCCACTGTAATGTTTTTTGTCCATTTACTAGTGGCGTAACGGAGAATGTTAAGGACCCCCTCCTGAAAAGTCAGGTTCCGCCTTTAATATTTTATAAATTGGGTAAATACGTATTTAGCGTAAGTCAGGCCTTGGGCCCCTAGAGTCCTGCCCCTCCCCCCTGATGCGGGGGTGCACGTTACGCAACTGAAATGTAGACACTTCAAGACGCTCTGTTCATTTGTTATAAACAGTCTCCCGACAATGCGCATTCAGTTGCTTCTTCTCAACGCTCAAGAGTCCGCCATTGATTGAAGACGAAACTTTCAATGACAGTGACATTATCAACAATTTGATAAATTATGAAGACGGACAAGAAGCCAGATTTCTTAAGAGTGGATAAAAATATGCAGGAACAAGCTTTCCAACAAATTGGAAAAGCATTTTCTTAATATAGGTACCAATTAAGAAATGAGTATAAAATTTCAAAAAGGGTTTCAATGATGTTTAGCTGGTTATCGTGACATTTACCAGCAACTGACAACACATCCTTCGTCACAAAAACTTATCTCTTACTTTATGTTGCCAAAAAAAAATCAATTGAAACTGTACCTTCAAGTGACGAAAGCGATTTTGAACTTATTCATGATAGGACTTTGGATTACGATGAGTAGTGATGAATTATGTATGTGCATTTTAAAGACGTATCCGTATATACAATGAGAAACTATATGTTTTTAAAATGTTTCCATGTGTAATATTTAATTATTTATTTTGTTATGGAAGTGATCTTACATAAATTTCGTAAATTACTGGCATATTTTATAAATGAGACTTTTTTTATGTGGTCCCTATCCACCGCATAAAAAAGTTTTTTGTAGTATTTCCACGAATTAGTTTGTTATATGTAAGAATTTATGAAATTTTTGAATATTTTTGTGCGATTTTTTTTTTTTTTTTTTTTTTGCGGTCCTGTGTACCGCACAAAGTGGAATTCAACTGTACTTGTTAACATCTAAATATAATAACTTAATGTAATATAACTCTTCGTCGATAGTTTAATGTATTCATACTATTTTCATTTGAAATATGTTCTCCATTTATGGTGATTCTCGTTTCTAAGTCAATGTACATAGCGCGTTAGTTGATAACACCTACGTTTCAATAGCAACTTTCAGTATTCCAGAAACCAATACGTACATTTGGAAGGAGATTATTAATTCACACAGTTTGGGGAGATCATTGCGATTATGATTCATTATTTTCCTTAAACATGATATTCTGTGGATTTGATGTGTCTTTGATGTGAACATCTTTCGTATTAATTTAAATTCTTGTAGTTTAGATTTTGTTTTCATTTTCTGCTGGTGATGTATTAAATACTCAAAGGACTTAATTGTATAATTTGTTTCTTTCGCGCATGAAAATGACAGAGAAAATTAGGAATTTCATCAAATCTCTAAGGGAGATGATCAATTGATGGGTGATTGTAAAATGACGTCTCTTCAAGGTCATTTCCCTGATAGAAGTAAGGGATTTGAACAAATCCTTGACATGTTTTAGTGAAATGATGAAATAATATTTTCAAGAGTTTAAAAGTGTTTATTTGATAAATATGGTGCATTATTAAACGTAGAAGTAAGTAATACAACAATAGTCAATGAAATACAAATTATTTATTCGAAACTAAGTAACAAATAATTAGAAAATTAGGCTAGTATTTTTTTATGTGTAACATCTTTTCTCTCGATTGCTCACAAACTTAAATATCAATTCCTATGTTAATCCTATGGTGCCATTTTTTTAAAGATATGAGGTTGATATTTAGGGGATCGATAGTACTACCTGTATGGTTAGGAAATTACAAGGACTCCTTGGTGTCTCTCCCCCTTCTTCTAGGTAGCATTTGCAAACGCAAATCCTGATTAGTTAGTTTCATCATTTCACTGAAACAGTTCAGGATTTGATAAAATCACTTACCTTCATCATAGAAATGACCTTGAAGAGACGTTATTTTAACATCCCACATCAATTTATCCTATCCCTTAGAGATTTCATGAAATTCCTAATTTTGTCATTTTCCTGTGAGATATCCACTCTATGATAAATTTTATACATATATATGTAATGATGTTTTTAGTGATTTGATTATTACTTCTAGGCTTTTCCGCAGATATATTCTGTTAATGTTTGTTGGAGGAAGCAGTAGGGTAAAAGAACCAATAAAAATCTTAAAATTACTAATTTCAGAAGGATCATATCTCTAATTTAATTCGAGATTTGGTATTTTTAATTGTAATTTTAAGAAATACATTTTTGGAAGTAGTATAATTTATTGATATAAATATAACTAAAATTGAAGAAGAGTATTTTTATTTAAAATATATAAAAATCCATTGAAATGATAAAAAAAAATAATTAAGTGTTTAAGAAAAAAGTATTGTTGTTCCGCCTCTCAGTGTTTAAATATTAAAAAAAAACAGAATTAATAAAATGTTAAGTAAAAGGAAAAAATGAAGTAATAATTTGAAAAATCAAATATTCACCAAGAGTTAGATATATATATAAAGTACACTAACTATTAATATTTCCGGAAAACATCGATATGAAAATAACGTCAAATTATTTGCATTTTTATGCTAATCTAAAAAGCTAATTTAATTCTCATTTTTCGATTTCATTTAATTTTTATTTTATCCAATATTGAACAAAGGAGAAAATTTTTAATAACATTTATCCATGCATAAAATTATACCATTGCATTTACAGTAACAGATGGTAATGGTGGAGATGTTCAATATATAATTTTCTTTTTCTTAAAAATCAAATTTATAGAACAGTGCGTATATTTTTCTTAAAATCTGGATATCAAAACCATGATAAAATAATGGGTTTTCTGCAATATATTTATATTACTGTAAATTTTTATACCAAAAGGGGGGGGTATGAACTTATTTCAAAATTTGATTTTAAAGATATACTTTTCCCTACTTTGCCAGTAGTTCAAATATTCTTGAAATGCAAATACTTTTTATTCGGTTCTTTTAGTAAAATGTTAATATTTTTTTTTTTCGTGACACAAAAAAGTCAAACTTTTAATTTTTATGCACTTTTCTTCAGCGCATTTTATTTAAATCCTATTTTTGAATTATCCACCTTTTGAATTCTGAATCTTTCATTTTTATAGACAAATGATTCTAATAGTTCTTTTTTTTTTCCTTTTTTTTTTCGGTTAAGTAAATTTTGTATAACGCTAACGCTTAGAATATTTTCAAAGTTAAAAAAAAATTATGAGAATCTGATCACCCCAAGATTTTTTTATTATTTCTCTTAGTACAAGAGGTACCTAGTATTATCGCAACAATCACCAAATTCGAAGATAACTTGCTAAGTTGTCAACCCCAATTTCCAATATGTCGTATGCCGTGAATTGGCAATCACGTGCTTCGTTTCATGTTATGTCGCCATTAAAATGCGATAATGCGTAAGTACCGTACTTGAAGGAAAACGTTCTTTTGTCTCATAGGTTAATTACATATCGGTATATACTTATTCGGTAAGAATGGGTACATAAGTAAAAATATAAATTCATAACATTAATTCACAAGATAAATTTTTTAATGTTATGATATGTATATATAAATTTGTTAGAGTGCAATTATACCGGGTGTCCTAAAATTATGGCAACACTTTCAAATATTAATTACAAATATACAAGCAAAGATATTCTCTTCCGGTTTTTTGTGTCCTACAAAGAAAATACGATTTTTTACAATGTTTTATTACACGATTGTAATGTGCGCACTAATAGTTGCAAGGAAAACATCGAGTCTATACGAGATTTCTGGCCACGTTCTATGAACAATTTTTCAATTCACCAGTGATACAATTCGTATCACTGGTGAATTGAAAAATTGAATTGTTAACCATCTCTCTGCGCAGTTATTTTATCAAATAAGGCTCAAAAATTGCGTATTTTTTATTACGTGTTTCAAATCTACATATTAAATCTACATTTTAAAATTAAAATATTCAAAACAAATTTTAAAAGAGATTTTATTTAAAAATACAGAACTAGATCATAAAAATGTGAACATGAAAACATAAACAAGTAATATAACAAAAAAATTTCAAGTCAATTCTTACTTAGATCAACAAAAAAAATTATTTTAGTTACTTTTTTATTAAATAGGTACAATTATATTTGATATAAATATGTATATACATGTGACAGAACCACATTAAGTGGCAATTAATTTTTACGCATTATCATTAAAGTATTGTATTGTCATTCAAAATAATCACGTAGAGAAATTTCAGTTCACTGAATGCTTTAAAACGTGCGAAAATAATATTTTACAGTTTTGACGTAAGTCGCTAAAAATGAAGCCAAAGTGGCTGCATCTGTAATTCTTTAAATAATTAGTTTCAGTCAATTATTTTTAATTAATTATAATTAAATTATCGTATTGTCACCCAAAACAATAGTGTATAGAAAATTTCAGCTCAAATGAGCGTTTTAAAATGTGAGCAACAAACTTTTTCAAGTTTTGACACAAGTCGCCAAAATGGTCGCTAAGTCACCAAAAATGATGCCAACGTGGATGTTTTTGTAATTCTTTGAATAATTAGTTTCAATCAATTAATTTTTATTAATTATAACCAAATTACTGTATTGTCATCCAAAATAATCGTGTATATAAAATTTCAGCTCAAAATTGAGCGCTTTAAAATTTTTTTTATTAACAATTGAAAATTTGAACAAGATAAATACATAGAGAGTGTGAAATAATAGTAGGAATTGAATGAAAACATAAACAGGAACAGCGCAGGTTTCACAGCTAAATAATCAGAATGAAATGCATACCCGTGAAAATCGCGTGTTGCGCAAATTTTGCTACATCTACGTTGCCCGTGGAAATCGTGGGATGCACAATAAGAGGGTTAAGTAAGAAGTCCAAAGAAGTCCAAAGTTGTTATGTCTAGAGATCTAAGTGGTCATGATATTGGACTTTCTCTTTCTATCCATCGCCCAGAAAACTTTTTCTCACAACTAGTAGGGGGGAGCCTATTTACATATACATGTTTTTAAGTTTAAATTCAAATAAAACATACTACGAAAACTACATGTGTTTTGAGGATGATGTTTTAAAGCGAGATGGTAGAAAATGAAGGTGCATACATCTGTGCGTTTGCAAGTGAAACAATAACTGCACGAAACATAAAAAACCGTAAGTGAAAATCTTTGTTTATTTTTAATCAATTTTTGAGATGCAGTCATACTTTTCGGACATCTTATGTAAAAAGAGAATTTCTAAAAGTATTCATACTCAAATCATAATCATACGAAAAGAAAATTACTGATATATATAATTAAAAGGATTTTCCTTTTCTTTAAAAAAAACCTATTAATAAAGAGAGCTTCACAGCCAATATCACTCAATTTATATAAAACGGGAGGTATATAACTAGATAAAATTCCATATTATAAATACATTCATTTTCAAAAACATAAATTTATTCGATAAATTAATTTACGTTAAAATATAAATTCATCGTAGCGTAATCACATTATTAGAACACTTGAAAAAGTTCTACATTAAAAGCAGCATTATAAAATCAAAATGAAGGAGATTATTACTGTAGAGGAATTAAATTCACTTATAACACAAACTAACTCATCACAATGTTGAATCCCGTCCAAATGCACTATGAGATCCATAAATAGCTGAATAGATTATGGATTAACCATTCGGTGAGTTGGTAATTTGCATGAATACCTTGTGATGATAGTATAAGCCACAGTCACTTCTAATCGCAATGATATTAATCATATCGTTTCCATTCTGAATACGCCCTGTCGTTTATGCAAATGCGTTATGCACTCAATCATTGCAACAACTCCGAGTTTAAATGTATACATCTTCGTATCTGAAGAAATATTCAATAGGTCAAAGACCATTGTTAGTATAACTCATCATTTTTTTAAAGTGTAATGTAAAACTGTATTTGAGTTCTTCATTTTTTGATAATGATTCTAATATAAAATATTTTACAAATTTTTCATAAACAATTTAAGCATTAATATGGTTTAATACAAGTAAATAACGTACTTTTATATACCTAATTTATTTTTAATTAATATACTATTACTACTTCTAATATAATAAATTAATTCATTTAACTTTCTTCTTTTATTTTCTTACTTGTATCTCTAAAGGTAGTACAAGAATCATCATAAAATGTAAGGTAGATTTTGTAGTCTATATCTAAATTCTTGAGGAATATTTTATGATCAGTCTCCTTTCAAATACTATATGAATATTTATCAAAATGCGTGTGAGTCCAATAAAATAATTTGAAAAGTTACATGGGGATTAAGAATAATATATGACACTTAATTCAGCGTTATTCATAATTCCTTCCAGGTTTCGAAGCGCTGTAGTACAGAAACTAAGACGAATGCAGCAAGAATAAAAAATAAAAAGCATTTAAAAGCATACAGAAACAACTCAAAAGTTTTACTTACATACTTCGCAAGTGGAACGGGAAACATTGGTTACACGGCATACATCAATGTAATAGTACATTCTACGCCCCGCTGTACTCAACATGGTATTGTCAACGTTATTGACAACATGTGTTATCCTTTCTGTGTTATTCGAAAACTTGGTCTTTTACATAATACAAAATTTCCGCACGCTTTTTGCCTTGCAATGTAGCAAAACTGCATGAAAAGATAACACATATTGTTAATAACGTTGATAGTACTATGTTGAGAGAAGTGTAGCAGAACTGGACTCCTCCATTGATGTGTGCCTTGAAACCAAGGTTTTACACATAAAACGCTTGAAAAGTATATAAATAAAGCTGAATTATCTCTGTATGGTTTCAAATGTACTTTTTAACTGATTTTGTCTTACAAGGAAAGGGCACGACTAAGGAAATTCATTTCGGGTCGAGACTTGGTGTAATAGTAGTACTCCTTTAGGGTGTTCCGTCTTCAATGTAACTCCGCCGAATGGCCTGTCAATTCGGAGAAAATAGCCTCTAAAATTCATGATTAGCTTTTATACAGTTAAGTTTCAATTTTTTTCAACGGCCCAGTGTCTCCATTGGCAAGTCATCTGCCTTCAACGCGGAAGGATCCGAGTTCGAATCACGCGGATAATTTTTGTCTTTAAAATCCTTTAATTAGTTTTTAAAATTAAATAAGTTATTTATGAAAGGTTTATTAAATATTAAATGATATTTTTGTAATTATTTTGTATTTTATAAAGCAAAAAATAAATAAATAAATGTGTTATTTAAAATTATTATTAAAAATTAATTATTAATTAAAATTAATTATTAATTAAAATTAATTATTAATTAAAATTAATTATTAAATAAAATTATTATTAAATAAAATTAATTATTAATTAATCTTAATTATTAAATAGAATTATGTAAACTTATAATTAAATAAAATTAATTATTAATTAAAATTACTTAAAAGTATTATTAATTAAAATTATTTAAAAGTATTATTAATTAAAATTATTTAAAAGTATTATTAATTAAAATTATTTTAACGTATTTTAATTAAAATTATTTATTCATTAAAATTATTTATTCATTAAAATTATTTAAAATTAATATTAATTATTTAATTATTAATAATTAAAGTTATTTAAATACATTTATTAAAATTAATTTATTTAAAAGGACTTATTAAATATTTCATATAATTATAAAATAATTAATTCAAAAATAATATGTCTATATTTTATAAATTGTACATATTATATATATATAATATTTCATTTATAGTATATTGTTTTTCACATTATAAAACTATTCGAAAATAATTTTTATGTAAAATATCATTTAATATTTATTATACATTTTATAATAAATGTTATTTATATATATATGTAAAAATAAATTTATCAAACATTATATAAATATTTATATAATTACAGTAATTTTACTTTATAAAATGCAAAATAATTACGGAGAATATCATTTAAAATTTAATAAACCTTTCGCAAATAAAATTATTTAATTTTAAAAAATAATTAAAGGGATTGAAAGAAAAACACTTTTCGCATGATTCGAACTCGGATCCTACCGCATTAAAGACAGACGACTTGCCAATCGAGTGGCCGGTGAAAGAAATGGAAACTTAATTGTATAAAAGCTAAGCATGAATTTCAGAGTCTATTTTCTCCAAATTGACTGACCATTCGGTGGAGCTACATTGAGGATTTAACACCCTATAGGAGTACTACTATTACACCAGTCTCGACCCGAAATGAATTTCCTTAGGCGTACCCTCTCCTTGTTAGTACTTTTATTATAACGCTTCGGAATCCGGCAGAGAATTATGAATAAACATGCACTAGCAAAGATATCGGTTTCAATACTACTCCGTTATAATACTCATCTTCTGAAAAGAAAATCGCCAAAAGGCATTATTTATTAGAAAAATACTTTAAAATAAAAGTTACAAAATCACTGTAATGATTACTAATACCACTGTAAAACTTAAGCACCATCAAACTAAAAAAGTCAATTATTTTTGCACTCATTTAATGGGTAATATTAACTGCTTTGTCTAATGAAGAATCATTTGATTACTTTTTTCCAAGTAATCTACTGATATCTTAACTTATAAGCCCTCGGCACTAATGATTAAAAGTCATTAACAAAATGCCATCTATAAGCCCATAATTCATTTTAATAACCCATTTATTTTCCAAAACTTTTCAACAAACAACCGAATTATTAGGTGGAAATCTAAGATTCTTATAATTGGTTGTAAAGATCGCTAACAAGACAACAAAAGCTCTTATAGGGAAACAGAATCTTAATAAATTGCATGTGGTAATTCTTAAGCAAGTTACCATCATAAAAAAAATATTACATTTTAAGTAAACATTTTGGCTTTAAATATTAATGATGTTCAGCCCCATTTTAATAATTTTTATCCAAATTATTGGATGGGCCTTGATCGATACTGAAATTTTTTGAAGTACTAGTAAACAGAGTTGTTTTATTTTCAATTTAGTTTCAAAAGCTGCAAGAGGATCATCTGAAATAAATTGCAGAAACTGGATATATTCTTAGAATTTTATGATAAATGTGTTAGCAATAGATCAGTTATTTTTAGGAGAGGTCCCTTGTGATACTTCTTCTTTAGTGTAATAATTTTCAATTTTTAGTAAATAGGAAAAGAATATTTCATATTCCCAATGCTTTGAGTTAATTCAATCAAAGTCTTGCATCAATAATTAAATCATATTTATCAATGTAGAATTTTAATTTTCCTAAATTATTATAAAAATAATTACTTAAAATCTATTAAATGAGGTTTATAAGTATAGAAAAATTCTGTAGAACAACAAAATATTTGAGTCCATCCTTCTAAAAGATAAAAAAAATTATTTTGACTAAGAAACAAGTATATTCATTTATATTCCAGTACTAGCTGGTATACCCGTTCTTCGCGCGGGTGAATTGAAAAATTAAACAATACAGACTGAAGAAGGATAAAGGGTTTTTTAAATAGAGTTAATTTGCAGGGAATTATAAATTAAACAAAGTAAAGCTTTTTTGCTTATCTCCAGCTAAATAAAAACCATGTTTGCTTAATTTTAAGTCTGTAGATATAACAGCTGATAAAAAAGATTTTTTTAAAATTTATAACGCCCGTAACTCTCTTGTGGGTCGATTTTTGAAAACACCTTCCTTCTGCTCAGCAAAAATAACACATTGTTACAAATTTTGTGTAATAAACTCTTAAAATAGTGTAAATAATTTGTATCTGGATGTGTAATACGTTAATATTAAATCTCTATATACAATATTGAATTTATTGAACGATCTCTCTATATACAATATTAAATTTACAGAACAATCTCTCAATATACAATATTAAATTTAATGAACAATCTCTCTATATACAATATTAAATTTACTGAACTATCTCTCTATGTACAATAGTTAGTTCAAAACAGGTCTAAAAAACAATAGAGTGAAACGAATCTGCAAGCATGAGGGGAGGGATAGGGACGCGTGACCTTTGATATTGATAGGGTGAGGACTGGGTTGGATGAAACGAAACCGCAAGCAAGGGGTGAGAGGGATGCATAACCTTTGACACTGTCGATTGAAATAAATGATCCCTATTTGAAACGGATATTGTTCACCATTTCATTGGTTTTAATTTTATTTTCGAGGAACCCTATTTTTTTTTCTATAATAAAAGTAGCCTAAGTTATTCCTTATAACAATAGCTATCCGCCATTGACAGTTTCGTCAAAATTGGTCCAGCCGTTTCAGAGATGAGACGGAACAAACAGATAGACAGACAGATAGACAGACAGACAAAAATTTTAAAAATTGATTTTTTTCATATAAATACCTTATATACTTTTAAATGCATTTAGTAAAAAGCTATTAATTTCAAATTACAAACAAACACTTCATTTTTATTTATATGTATAGATATATATGTAATAATTCAAGTATATATGTTATAATTCAAGTAAAAAGTCTCCCATCTATATTTGTTTAATCTAGGACCCAATGAAATAAAACTTCCCCATCATTTATTTGTAAATGCATTTACAAGAACCATTTGTCCATAAAATTGTAAGCTATTTAGTTTCAAAATCTAATAAAATTGGGTTTATCATCATTTGAACTTTTTCATTATACAAAGAGAAAAACACCGAAAGAAATTTTATCTGACATAAAAGGTTTAATTTTAAGACGGATAAAATAGTAATGAGAAAAGTTTGTAAGCAACATGGAAAGCAAATATTTAAGTAATGACTATGTAATGTAATAGAAAGTATAGTATTACTTAATTTTCCGGTTATTTTCTTTACCTACATAGCAAACATGAAATGAAATATTTAAAACAAAAAAGTACTTCCCAAAGAACCTCGAAATATTGCTCTGTTTCATGTATATAAAGGTATAAAAATAATGATGATGAATGAATCTAATGAGAAAAAACGCTAAATTTTCGAGGAACAAATGTGAAAAAGAGGAAAATTTCATCATCGCTATTTGAATATTGTTCAAATAATAAACGTTTGTCGTGAAGTTGCAACAACAAAAGTCTAAATGCAATATATATATATATATATATATTTATAAATTTTCTTATTTACTTTCAATTTAGGAGAGTTAAGGAGAGTTGGAGTTGGAATCTTCTCTCTCTAGATATATACTGACAATGTTAAGTTGGCTGTTTTCAATGTACCTTATCTCAAAATCTGTTATATGTGCATGTTTGAAATTTTTCATACAATTAAAGTATACCTTTTTCATTATATTAAAATGAGCTTTTAGATATTTTAGAATTTTTTAAAAGTTTATGAAATATTTTGTCACAAACTTTGTAAAATTTAACCCATTTTTCACATAAAAAATAAATTTTTGAGTTTTTAACAAAAAGCTCATTTCAGTATATATTAGCCATCATTATAAATATATAATTAAAAAATTATGTATCTGTGAACAGTAGTTTCTCATAAAAGGTACATCGAACATCAAAATTTACATTTTGAGATAAATTGATTTTATAGTATACAGTGAGACCTCTAATCGGCTAGGAATTTAAAAAAATAAAAGGTTCAATTTACAATAAAAGATACATGTTTTGGAGTATATCAAACGTTTTACTTTTAAGCAAAAACGAAGTGCTTTGTTTATATTTTTCGCCATTCAAATGGGTGAGGCCTGGCTTCAACGATTATTTAAAAATAGGTTTTAAGGGTTTCTAATTATCTAAGGTTAAAGTAAGGTATTTTTAGAAAGGTTAAAATCTATACAATTTGAAAATGTTTTAAAATGTCAAAAAATAAGATTTTAGCTTTTCAATACGCCTTAATGGAGTTTGAAACAGTGTATAAAATTAATAATAAACCTGAACTTTAAATACCATTATAATTTTTGTACTGTTGCAACTAGTCCGTATAATCCGACGTATAAAGCTCGTTTTTAACAAAAAAAAATTAGATCGAAATTTGGGTACGTGTTATACGCTGGGAATTAAAATGGTAACTTTAAAAATAAGAAAGAAATGAATATAAAAAAATTAAGACTTCTTTTTGATTGGAATACTGTTTATTTAAAAGAAATTACATACTTCATGAATTTAAAGGATTGTAGATAATATAAGTATACTATTTTTTTCAAAATCCTGGGATAATACCTCGAATAAAGTTCCTCAAAACTTAAGAGCAATCCACACATATATTTCAGTTTCCTTCGTAGAAAAGGGGGTGCGCGTTATGCGGTGAATATACCTAAAAATCACAAAAAATGCAACTTGAAAGTATAGGTGCGTTATACGCCAAATTTTACGGTAAATAAAAACTATATATATTTTTAAAAAAAAAAATGCTTTTTATCTAAATTTTGGTTTAATTTTATAATTTGTACATTTTTTACAACTCAACACTCAAGTTAACAGGGAATTTTAAGTTAAATACTCAGTAAAAGTTCGAGCAACGCCGGGTTAAACGGAGGAGGGGGACGGGTTGGAAGACATTTTGAAAAAGAGTGTCATATGTGTCATATTTTAGTTATCATAAATCTATTGTCTCCGCTCTTCCCAAATTGAACAAGAATAATTATTTTTGATAAAATATTACATTACTCCTGTTGCTAATTAAATACAATTTTCATTAAAGATATAATTATTCGATAGAAAATTATTTCCAATCATACCCGATTCATATTTTTTCAGGAAAAAATTCATTTTGCGTATTTCTCACGATAACATGTCAGATGTTACACATTATATGTGACTACTGTAAGACTCATCTTTTTTTTTTTTCCAATTTTCCATCATACTTATTATGTACGATAAACTGCTTGGAATTGCATTTTATTTCTTAAATAAGATGAATATAAAATAAATGTGTAACATTGTCAAAAAAATTATAAATGAAAGTGCTCATTCATAAGGGTTACTTTTACATTTGAGGGAAGAACTCTTAAGAAAATAATAATCCTTTCAGCCTGATTGAAATAAAAACAGTAAGTAACTACAAAAAAAATCATTTTATTGCATTGAATTTAGTTTTAAAGTATTTCTATCAACTGCAGTTTTCTTATACCTTTCTTTGTAAGTAATCTCCTAGTGCTATAAATGGTACTCCATGGACAATAAAAAACGCTGGCAATTAATATACTATTTATAAAAGAGAGTTCATAATTAGTTATACAAACCAGATAGAGGGTAGCAATTAAAACTTTAAAAAGTACTTTATTCATTTTCCTTATTTCCAAACAAAGACTTTACCAATGAAGACATAAGATTTCTTTTTCATTAAATGTATCAGAGATGACTTTGATAACTTTGTCTACCTCAAAATTGAAGAACTAAATCTTAAATTTATAGCTCACAGATAGTATAATATTAAATGGATTCTAATTACACAATCAAAAGCAATGTTAAATGTATATAGAAATAAATAAATAAGTGTATGATTTTTAAAGCATTTTTCCATATTTATGGCATAAAGAGAAATGTACCAATATTTAATACGGTTAGAATTTTCCTCAAAGGAATGCTTTGTACGGAATAAATGTGAATAAGTAACATTTTTTTTTGAAATATGATACATTGTTGATATATTTCTGGAGCAAATTACAACAATCAGACCATTTACATAATACACCTATAAATAATTGTGGAATGTTTTCAGCTTTATCATCCTCGTTTCATAAATAGCGCAGAATAAGTTCGCACTGTAAATTTATCTCTGACTTTGATTTAAAACGTATATATTTTAGCATTCAAAAAAAATTTGAAACTCGTTGACTTGAAAAAGAAATAGATGAATTTCAGAGATATTTGAAAATAACAGATAGAAGTATCTTCGGATGAATTAAAATTGAATTATTTACATAATGATAGAATAGAATAACATAAGGAGTAGACATAAGGATAATAGAACTGATTAAGTGGTTTGAAAAGGAAAATGTATAATGTTTCAAAGTATTCATATTTATTAGCTAATATCATAAAGGTATTTTTTATTTTAAAAAAAGGCACATAAATAACTTAAAACAGAAATGGGAAAAAAATTTTAACAGCAACACTTCTTAGTGCAGAAAGGAATTTAAAGGATTAAAAATGTTTTTCAAATTATATTATATGCTCTAAACATACCAATTTCAAAGAATGAAAAGTCTTCTGTAAAACAAAGTCAAGGATGTGAAAGTCTTCTACCATATTCTCTTAAAGATTTTAGAATGTAGTAAGATATTATTCTGATCATATTAAATATTTCATATTTATAAAATAAATATATAAAAGATTTCTTCTAAATATTAACACGCTTTTATAAGTTTCACTTGTATATAATGGAATCTTTGAACCGATTTTTACGAACTTTAAAAGGTTAGATTAATTCGAATTTCGCACACTTGTCAAGGACCCATGACAATACAATAATTTCAAAATTTTGTTTCAATGTCCTGTTCAGGATTTTAATAATTAAGGATTTTAAGGATTTACGAGATTTGGTGACTAATTCATTATATCGTTTCTAGAATTGGCGACTAATTGCGTAAACCATTTTCAGATTTGACGACTAATTCTATATGCCATTTCTAGATTTGGTGACTAATTCTAGATTTAGTATCTAAAAGATTAGAGTGCAACCCTAAAACCGCAAAATAGGCTTTTGGTTAATAAAAATAAAACAGAAAAAGTGTTGTTTATGTGAAAAAAGGCAGGGTGGGTGGGTGCGCAGTTTTTATGACAAAGGAAATAAAAAAAAAACTCGTGCATGTGAATAAAAATAATTTATGTTCTAACTGCTAAATATTTTTTATTTTTATAAAGTAATACGTTTAGATGTGATGATACGAATTAACACTATAGCAATACGTTTGAAAGGAGGTAATACTATTGACATTTATATAATATTTCTTCTTATAACACACTTTTATTAGTTAGACCTGTATCTATAGAGATGGAATCTTTGAAATATAACGATATGGGACTCATCCGAGACCCCGTAAACGGAGAGAATAAATACCCTTCAGACCCATTAATTAATATCCACTGAAGAGCAAGGCAAATTCAAAAAACACAAAATTTCCCGGGCTCCAAATATAAAACTAAAAGGATAAATTCAAAAAAATAAATAATAGTTTTAAAAACTAAAAAACAGGCTTTTATTGTAGATCGAACTAAAGAATGAAAAATAAATTACAGTTTAAGAAAAAAAACTAAAAACCGCTTTATAGTAATCTAACTAAAAAATAAAAAAAAATTTTAAATATAAGAATAAAAATTAACGGGGAAAAATTAAAGTCATTGTGGCAAAAAAGGGGGGGTGTGTGCTTGTATACATTTTTTCCCCAACTCAGCATTTCGAATAGAACTAGTAAGAAATTTTAACAATTAATATGGGCACCCCCTTTTACCCAATGACATTTTTTTTCTCTTTTAAAATTTTTTCAATTAAAAAAAATTTTTTGTTGATTCACTATAAAAGCTGTTTTTTAAAGGAAAACTATAATTTATTTTTCTATATGCTTAATCCATTTAAAAATCAATACTGGGAAAAGATTTCCCCTAAAAAATGTTTTTCATGAAATTCATAACACATTTGATAAAGAAAGTTGCTACAGCAGTTACGCAAGACAATGTAGTAAGAAAGAATTAGTACAAGCAACATTAAATTGTTTCATTTCTTTGCAAAAAATACACATTTACAACCAAACATGTGTCAAATTATATTGCTTTAATTCACAACGTGTTAAGATCTATCGGAAATTTAAAAAATTTATTTAAATTTTTCCCCTTTAAATTTTAAAAAAATATAAAAATTTCATTTCAAAATTAAATATTAAAAGATAAACATCATTTTTAACTTTCGAGAGTTGGCGCTGACTTAAAGAAACACACTTTTGTATCGTTATTTGTAGCAGTTTATAGATTGAAGTGAAATTCAACTCTACTTATGTAACCAACTCTTACTTTAATTTTAATTATTTGTACAAAATTATTACTTTAATTTCTAAAAAGGAAGAAATAAAATGAAATAAATTTTTTTTTTTAAAAATAAAATTTGGGTCATTTCTTCAAAAAATACACATTCCCAAAAAATTTTCAATTATATTCTTCAATTCATAATATGTTAAGATTTATGAATTTAAAAAATTTTTTAAAAACAATTATTTGTTTAAAATTTAAATTTACATTTCCCAGAAAAAAAAAAAGAAAATTTTTTTAATTTGATTTTAATTTTTTAAAAAAAACCTTTTGGAAAAAAAAGTTTAAAATTTTAGGTTTTTATTTAAATGATTATTTTTCCCTTTTAAAAATTTCTAATAAAATATTGAAATATTATTTAATCTTAGGGGAATATTTTAAAGAAATTTTAAAACATGTGAGCAAGACGAACCTATAATCGTATACCTAACCAATCAAAAGTCATCCATCATGAAATGGCCCCAATTGGAACCGTTCTGCAGCATGTCAAAGGAAACAAGTGCCAAGTAATTGAAAGGATTTATTACACCCCATTTTACTTCATCCTAAACTTTCTCATCTTGATCATCATTTGTGGCAACTTCTGACACTGGACATTAGTTGAAACTGGATATTAACTCTCAAAATATTTCTTACTTTTTCAAACACTATTCCAATTATTTTCAAAAAATTTTTTCCAAAGTCCCCTTTACTTTTTTAAGTCTAAAATTTTCCCGGAATTTTTTAAAAAGCTAAAGTGGGGGTCGTCGGCTTTATGCAAGACAATATCGGGTGAGTGGGGTGAGTAAAACAAAGCCCACTGTTAAGCTACACTTGTTGCGAAATGCGAAACCCCATTTTTTTTTTCCGTTTTACCCCGCACGGAATGAAAGGGGAAGGGGAAATGATTCATTTTTTTTTTTCTCTTTTTAAACCCGTTTGCTATTCGCGCGTTATGTGTTTTTTCTTTTGTCGCGTAGTCATTATGAAATTTAACGTATATATGTTTAATATTAGAAATAGATGAGTGTATGTCAAGATTGGGACTCTTCATTTGTTTTTATTGTGATTTATTATCCTCCCCGAACGAAAAAAAAAATAAAAAGACCCCGTTTTTAAAGGGTAAGCCCAATTTATTTACCTCAAATGAATACCTATATTTCAGGTATAAAAATTGCAAGGGACACAAAACACTAGTGCTTTTTGGGGAGGACCCAATTTTTAACCATGGTCAAGTGACGAGGACGACAACCCGAGCTGGACCCCTCTTTACTACCACACCACACCAACGGGGGGGATTTATGAGGCCCCGACAGATTTAATGCATGCTCCCCCACCCGGGGTCTTTTGGTAGTACTGGGATCGAACTCATGACACGCCAGCCACAATCCGATGCCTTGACCATTAGGCTGCCACGACCCCTCTTTAACATCGGAAGAAACGAGTTTAGAAAAATACTTTAAAAAATTATTTCTGTCAGCCATGCGCAAGCAATTTTAATTTTTTAACTTTTGGGATATATTAAATGGAAGTAACTGAAGCGGTGATAAAAGTCAAATTAATTTTTCAAAGTTAGTGCCATAATCCAAGTTTCCAAATAATTCGTTAAATTTATATTCATTTATTCGATTGAGTCTGACTGCACATGTTCATCCTGTGGTGAATTGTTCTTCCAGGGGAAGTAACATAGGTTAAAGATCCCTTGCCATACTAGAATTCCTCTTACCATTCATTTTCAAAACAAAAAATGCATAGCTCAGAAAGTAAGATTAGCTCATACAATGCACAAAATAAGCAAATACATGGGTAAAGAATGAGCTGATTTCAGACAGTATTACAGGAAAAAAGACTATCGCCGTTGGTGTCTTAATTTAAAGCAATTTGGTATTAATATATCCCAATCACTTTACCAGTTTGGCATCACTTTTGACCTCTGGGTCAGATATTTAAGGTATCCGACTACGTTCGGAAACCTTTTTTAAAAAGCGATAAGTGGGATTTTTTTCTATATTTAGTGTCATTAATTAGAATACTTTATAAAATTGTTTTGGGGAAATTTGATAATAAAATTATTTAAATACAATATTTTGGAAAAAAACTTAGAAAAAATTTTTTAAAAAGTTCTTTTTAAAAAAATCTTCTTTATAATAATATTTTCCTTTTAGCTCGACCTCTCTACAGAGGCTCCTAAAGTTTTTAAATATAGACTTAGAAATGGGTTTATCCATATTTTTTCGACAACAGGGGAGCAATTTTAAGAAAAAAAGCCAATAATTATTTCAATGGGTGGTAACTCTGAAAATAATGTGAATTTTCAAAAAATTTAGTTGAGCATCTGTAAGAGGGCTGGGAGGGTTTCATATAGGCAAAATATTATTATAATAGAAGCATTTTTTACAAAAAGGGGAACATTTGGAAAAAGTTATTCTTTTAATTT
Organism: Trichonephila inaurata madagascariensis; assembly: GCA_019973955.1. Lineage (NCBI taxonomy): Eukaryota > Metazoa > Arthropoda > Arachnida > Araneae > Nephilidae > Trichonephila > Trichonephila inaurata. The sequence goes on along the minus strand of BMAV01012498.1, from coordinate 34,104 downwards.
TTTTCCGAAATATTTATTTAAATATTTTTTTTCAAAATGTCCTTTTAAAAAAATTTTTTCATGTATTCAATTTAAGAATAAATATCATGAAAATTAAATTATGTGCTGTTTTTTTTAAAAACAAAATTCCCCGGAGCGGAAACCAAAATTTAAAAAATTCCCCCCCCCCTCAATCCATCCCCCGGTTTTTTACATAAATTCTTCCTCATGGTGACATACTTTAAAATCACGGGGGGGTTTTTTCCCCTAAAAAAATATATTGGCTTATATTTAGAAATATAAGCCAATTACTGTCGAACTTTGATTCAATTCGGCATTCCATGCACCTAAATATTGATTCACCTTTTATAAAACTGATGTTCGGATTTCTAACACAATAGAAAAATTTGATAAAAATATATAGAAACTTGTAGAAATTTCGGTGTGTTTTAAAATTTTCTTTATAAACATATAAAATTTAAGCATTTTATGTCGGGAAATTCATAAGGAACGTATATCATGAAATATGAAATGTGTATTGAAGAGAAATAATAAATTGTGTAACTTTTGTTTCGACAGATATATTGCTGTTTTCAGGTATATTCCTATATTTAGGATATTTTACGTATTTCTATTTCATGTTTAAAATTAAATGGATACCTGATATTTTGAAAGAAGTACTTTTTGCTCTGTAATGCTTTAAATTTGATTAGGAATTGAAAAGAAAGGGAAAAATCAAACTTAAAAAAATTTTTAATTGGAAGTTTAATATAGTTTTTTACGCTAGGTCAACATTTAAATGAATTTTTTTTTAAAAAGATTTGTTAAGAAATTTATTTATAAAAGGGTAAGTATTCGTTTTAGGTATATAAAAGTTTCAGAATTATATATATTCATTCTAACTTTTTTTTAAAAAAGAGTGCATGCAGAAAAAAATTAATCCTTGGGAGTTTATTTTAAAACAATTTATTGAGACAATACAACAAATTATTCAACATTATACTCATATGTATCTAAAACAAAAAATTGTTAAAAAAAATAATTATTAGACTTATTTAAAACATTTAAAACATTACAACTCGTTAGGATGTTTCTTCTCTTCTTTTTATTTTATCACAGTAAATTTATTTATTTAATTCCAAATAAAAAAATCTTAAAATGTTCCTGTAGTAATTGTTTTCTATGTAATTAACATTCGAGAGTAATGACACACTATATCCTTAAGAGAGAGCATATGTATGCTATTAGAATCATATTACAATACTTACTTATCTACAAGGTATGGCTTTAAATAACGAGACTAATGTTATAAAATATTTTATTTTGATTTCATATATATTTACTTCTTATCACCTTCAAAATACATCTCTCGTCTATCCTTCCCTACAGTGCTGCATGCGAATTTTTCATTGCTCGAAACAGTACTGAAAAAAGTCTTCTTGTGTCAGTTTCTATGAACGCGTGCCGCTTAGGCATGGCAATATGAGATCAATTAGTCCAAGAATCGATATTTCAGCCCAAAAAATATTGATTTTTTAAATAGATATGTAGCACTGAATCGATGCAGTGAATAAATATTTCATCCTAGAAAATTAAAATTCGATTTTTTTCTGTTTTTGTAAAAACCATAAAATTATTTACAATTAGTTGAATACACCGGAATGTCAGGCTTAAACGAAGAATTTAAATACTATTTATCGCAGGCATGAAGAATGATCCTATATTTTACTGCAAGGCAAAAAAATTTATCATCACGTTCACTCAAACCATGATGATATGAGGGATCGTGGGATCATTGTTCCTTGTGAGCGCCTTTTTTTGATTTGCCGGGAACATCGAAGTCATGAGCGGAAAACCCTTGTATCCCTTAGACTTTTACAAATTGTTGTTTTTAAAAGCTTAGATATTAAGCATTGGGAACTATAAGCTAAAATTATCCCTTTTTTAAATTTTAATTAAAAACACATTTTGAAATAAATGTCTTCTATACCTTTTTACTTTTGATATGGGAATAAAACTAATTGTAATTGTCGAATTCCCTTGAACTAAAAAATCCCTGATTTTACTAATAAAAAGGTTGTTTTTTATGTATCTTCTTGTTTTCATAAAAGGTTTATATTTACATTGTAAATGCAGACTTGAAAAAAAAATCGATTTTATAGAAATCGATCTTCTAGACCTCGATTTTTTTGTGAATCGATGCATCAGGTTACGATTCGCCTTAGGAAGATTCGATGAAGATTTCACCTAGGAAACAGAACAGATTTAAGTCACATGATGCAAGATCTGGTTAATAAAATGGATGATCAAACACTAGGAGAGTGTACTTGGTAAAAATCCTCTTGTCAGACTATGCGGAATGAGCCGGCTCATTGTCTTGGTGGAGAACCATTATAGATTTTTCGATACTGCTATCCGTGTTTGACGTGGAAGGGTGTTCCGGGCATGAATCAGCTTCAACGTCGTCTCGGCTACTTTGAAAATGTTTACACTATTAAAACAATTACACTCAATAAACCTTCATTGCCGTACACTTTTTTTTAATAAATTATAAGTTTCAGTAATGATTTTTTCCAAGTTTTATGTGAAATTTCACAACGCTTCATTGCTATATTGTTACACTTATCACTTTTCCGGAGAAAGAAAAAAAACTCTTATGCGAACGAAGACTACGGGTATACGGATTTGTTGGCAGACGCGAGAGAGAAGGCCTCACGCTAAAGCCGCAAGTTTATCGCAAGCTTACTTTGTTCGTAATAATGTGTCAGTCTCATTATTTAATAGCCCCTTCTTATATTTGCCTTTCCTGGAATTCTATTAAATTTATTTCCAAAAAAGTGTGATTTGATTATTCAAAACTCTTGTAAGCACAAGTGTATCGATCTATAATGTACGAAATCATTTTGTCGTATCAGAAATACCATTTATTAAATCTAACTCCATCTTTTAACAAATTTGCGCGTTAGAAGTTCGTTTGAAAATCGATTTTGAAAAAGGAGACGGGGAAAGAGTGAATAAACTGCTGCAGCTTCTGGGGGTCGTTTAATAGATTGAACGGATTTGATCTGAAATTGGAAGCTCCCAGGCGATTTCATAATGGTTGTGGTAGTTCTTTCATTAAAAGACGCTAGGAATTTAATGAAATTTCAATAAATTAACTCTTAAAAGTTTATGAATTTCATGGCTTTAAATTAATCATCGAGTTGCAGCATTTGCAATCATTCAGTAGTTAATTTGCAAAGTTTTGAAACAAAAACCATGCTGATCATGAGTTAAAATTTCTGATACAATTTGAAATCAAAAGAATAAATTGTAAGAAGATATAAAAGGTAAATAAGTACTAAAGATTTATTAAAACCTTTTTTAACGAAAAAATTATTTTAAATACGGAAAATAGGATGTCTACAAAACTCAAGAAATTAGATATTGTTTATTAAAAAATGTTAAAGAGATTAAAACAAGAATCCTTCTAATATTAGAACACCATTTAGGTCCTCTGGAGAAAAGCAGAACGGAGAACTAGAGAAATTTAAAATCAAAAAATGGAAATTAAATATATCACATAAAATGTAATGTAAATTTTGAATTGCATTATCTATTGCACTTCGTAGGATTTTACTTAATGTTGTAAACATGAAGAGGAAAGAATGGCTTGCCCCAGAAACGGTTACATCCAGATTTCTTAAAAATATGTCACTAGTTAATGCTGTTTGTGATATTGTAACATCTATCATTTTGTGGTTTTCAAAATTCCAATGATCTATTTTAATGTTATGTATCCTTCAAATCATCTTTGTCTCTCAAACAGAGTATATTTAGGATTATATGAATATATATATATATATATATATATATATATATATATATATATATATATATATATATATATATATATATATATATATATATATATATATATATATATATATATAAACTACAGAAGGAATTCACAGATTAGCTTTTTGTATTAATGAACAGATTAGTACCATATACCAAAGTTATTCAAAGCAAAATTTTGAAAAATTATAACTTTCATATTGGTTTACAATTATAAAATATAAATGCAAACAACAGAAAAAATTCCATTAAGTGAGAAACATTTGGAGCAGTATATATTTAGTACAATTTACCTAGTTTTAATAACGCTGCATACATATCTGGCATTGTGTGCACTAATTTTTTGCAGTTCTCTTTTCTTATAACTTCCGAAAAAGTAAATAGATTATAAAAATCTGCAACATATTTTAAGAAAACGCAAAACAGATATTTTTTGTATTATTAATTTACGTATTGAATGATTTTCTCCCTTTTGAAAAGAAATGCAGAATTATGTTTCGTCTTACATATTCTTAGACGAATTCAAAATCAAAGCATAATAAAATTCATTTAAATAAATTGTCATCTTAACGAGTGAAGCCTGTATAGTTTATATAAATTAAAATCAGCTTACATCTTTCCACAAACCCTTCTTGCCTGGCATCTGAATGTTTCGAGTACTCCATTACAACATTGAATCTAGTCCAAATATGGAAAGGTATCCTCAATTACGGAGAATGAATTACGGGGAACCTATTGGGAGAAAGACAGCCATTCAGGTTCACACCTTATAATGATAGCTTAAGCCACTGTCGTTTCTAATAGTCAGATTATTACTCACATCATTTTCATTCAAAGTGCACTCTGCCGCTTATCAAATTCTGGATTTCAATCAACTATCGCATAAATTATAGATCATGGACATTAAACTATAGAATAACAACAAATTATAGAAGATCTGAGAAGATTGGTGACCTTTAAAAATATACTATGTTTATATAATTTCCCGATATTTATTATAAGGGTTGCCCACAAATGAAAAGAGACAAGTTGAATGAAAAAATACTTTCATTGGAAATAAAAAAAAATAGCCATGAGTGTTATTACACACACACATCCCATCTTTTCGACAGTACATCTATACCTTCACTGTAGAAACATCGTGGTTGATTCTCGAGGGAGGTAGTCCTGCATAGCTTTTTTCAGATCATCACCCAAATTGAAACGTAATGCTCTCTTAAGGTGTCCGACTACTTGCGACTACTTTTTTTTTAAAAATGGATATATGGAGATTTTTTTCTTGTTCTTAAATTTATATTTAGTTGTATTTTGTTTTTATTCATTCCAGTAAATTAATTATTTTTTAAATCTTTATTTTCGATATGCTCGCCCCCCCCCTCGTAAGTTTATCGCGCCCACAGGGCACGCCTATTTGAGAAAACACTGGTATAACACCATTCTAAGCAGATGTTTTGGAATTTTTTCACAGAAAATGGCAGTGGAAGCTTAGTGTATCTTAAAGGCATGATGAATTCTATGAAACACATAGAAATGTTACGCAGTAGATTGTTCCATTCATGGAAGCATTTGATGGAATATTTCAACATGACTTGGTCCCTTGTCACACTTAGAAGTTATTCCAAACTGTTAGGCCAAAAAACAAAACAAAATTGCTTTATTTGCCTTGTAATTCACCACAACTCAATCCTATTGGTAACTTAGGGCATATTTTCAAGAATAATTTAGCTAAGTTTAATTACATGGCAACAGAACAAATTACAAAATGCGTTATACAAGTATAGTCCCACAACAATGCAATCAAGAACATGCGCGCTACACTAGAAAAATCAATGCCGAGACGTGTTGGAAAGGTTATTTCTGCTACAGGAAGACATACTTCGCACTTTTATAGAGATCTTTCAGTCTACTTAAGGTATCCGACTACGTTTGAAACCGTGATTGTAAAAAAACGCATAAATCGTTAATTTTTAAGATATTAAGTGTCACTTAGATTCCAATTCATATATAACAAAATTTTAAGGACATTTTGACAAAAAAAGTTATTTAAATACAATATTTCGGAAAAAAATTAACTTGGAAAAACCTTTTTTCAAAATGTTCTCCCTTTGTGAAAAATGCATCTATTATAATAATATTTTGCCTGTATATAGCTCAGACGTCTATACAGAGGCTCAACTATGATTTTTGAAAAATTCACATTATTTTCAGAGTTACAACCCATTGAAATAATTATCGGCGTTTTTTTCTTAAAATTTCTCTCCTCTGTTGTAATTAAATGTGGATAAATCCCTTTCTAAGTTATACATTTCAAACATTCTAGTTGAGCCTCCGTACAGAGGTCTGAGCTATATACAAGCAAAATATTATTATAATAGAAGCATTTTTCACAAAAAGAGAATATTTCGAAAATGGGCCATTCAATGTTCTTTTTTGTCAAAATATTGTACTTAAATAATTTTTATTGTAATATTATTCTTAAAACAATTTTATATACATTTTCTAATCTAAGTGACACTAAATATCATAAATATTATACATTCACACGCTTTTGCAAACTCACAGCTCCGAACGTAGTCGGATACCTTAACGAATGTTATGTTTAAAAGACAAGGGTCTTGAAAAAATCGTTTTTTCGCTGTCCCAATTAATTTGAACAGTATAGTATATACATATTTATATTAATTGCAACTACTTAATAAAAAGTAACTTAAATAAAAAATTTTCTTTGTTGACCTAAGTATGAATTGACTTATTATTTTTTTTTTTTATATTACTTGTTTTAAATAGAGTTGTAACCGTCCATTGTAATTTTAACTTAAATGTCAGTCTGTGAAGAGTTTAATAACACGCAATCATTTAAAAGTGTTTCTCAAGTAATAATTCACTACTATATGCGATCCTGTTACATGTTTTTGTCTATATAATCATTTGTATCTTATGCTTTTATGCTGGTTTGTTCATACTATCTATGTGTCAAATAAATTAAACCCCAAAAACCGGAAAGTGGTCCTCATCATTACCTACATGAAAGTGGTGCTCAACAAGATGGCTGAGAATCCATTGCAGCTTAATGACAGGCATGTAGCAATATAGATAAACATTTGTCATACTATCAATATAAGATAGAAAGCATAGTACTGTTAATCTAGAGCCATATATTACTTCTTCATTTTATCATTTCCACAATAGTTGGCAATTCATCAAATCTTCACGATGAATGTAAAAATTATTATTTCTTTATCCACACAAACCAATGTATAATGTAATTTATATTATCAAGTATTTAGGAATTAATATTTTAACTGAAATATATTATATATATGTATTGGTTACGCAAAATGATTCTTTTTCAATTCCTACACACACACACTATTAGCGCTCACACTTTCTATACATTTATTTATCTTGGTGGAATTTTCAATCGTTATAATAAAATACCTTTTAAAGCACTCAATTGAGCTAAAAAAATTTATACATGATTATTCTGGGTGACAATACAATAATTGAGTATAATTTTAAAAAATTAATTGATTAAAACTAATTTTTAAATAATTACAAATACAGCCATGTTGGCATCATTTTTGGTGACTTCGCGACCCTTTTGGCGGCTTGTGTCAAAACTTGAAAAGGTTTTTTTCTAGCTTTTTAAAGCATTCATTTGAACTAAAATGTTATATATACGATTTTTTTGAATGACAATACGATAATTTAATGATAATTAATAAAAATTAATTACCACTCAATGTTGTGATTCTGTCATATCTATATGCATATTTAAATTAATTGTAACTATTGAATAAAAAGTAGCAAAAATAAAATTTTCTTTTTTGATCTAAGTAGGAATTGACTTAAATTTTTTTTTATATTACTTGTTTTTATGAAACTGTGTATTCTGTTTAGCATATCCTCTCTCTTTTAAGTGACTTTAATGAACAAGATGGAAAAAATTGAATTGAATCCAAATTGAAGAACAAAGTTTCCTCAACTAGTTGTTAAGTCCTCGGTAGCCTAGAGGTTATAGCCTCTAACTCGTGGCGTTTGAGTCCAGGAGCCACTGAGTATCCACCGTGTAGAGGGAACCGATGCACGTTAAATCTGTCGTGGCTCAATGTCCTCCCTTTGACATGGTGTGGTAGCTAGGAGAGGGATGTATCAGCTCAGGTTTCGTTCTCGTCACTTGACCGAGGCTCAAAATTACAAGATCTGTCGTCAATAGCCTTCGTGTTGCCTTATAAGTACAACGTTAATAAAACTCGCCATCTCAACCGGTTGTTGCAGATAAAGACGCAGCAGATTCAAAGTTTTAAATAAGCAGGGTTCCAAAAATACTTTACGAGATAATTTATTTCTCCCTGTATAGTTAGTATTCCAATTATTATATTGTATTCCAATTATTATATTGTATTCCAATTATTATATTACTTTATTTTCAAATTGCACTTTGAAACTAAATTAGGGCACTATTGGTGATGGATCTTAATTCTGAATTTCGATCAAATGATGAGTGCGACACCCGAACTGGAGTTCCAGCAATTACAGGGTATTCAACAAGTACTACAGCTTTTTAAGATATCCGAACACGTTCGGAGTACTTTTTGGACAAAATAACATATTTAAACATTATAAATTCTTTTTTACGACTCAATAGCAATAAATACTAATATTTAAAATAAATTACCTAAATTTCCCAAAAATTACAATTACAAGTGAAATTTTAGCAATATTTTTGTAAAACTTCAAAGCAATTAGAGAAAAAAGTAATAAACTTATATTAGTAAAAGTACTATCAAAACAAATTAGATGCATTTATTTAGAGAATGTACTAAAATTGTAACGCTTTTTTAAAATTTAAAAATTTTAGAGCCGATTGAATAAACATTATAAGAAAAGTCACATTCTTAACCGTTATTTAAATAACAAGCCCTAACTCAAAAAACATTCATACAATAATAAATATTTTAGTACATTCTTTAGAAAAAAGCATGAATGTCAGTTTCAAAAAGTGTTACATTTGTTATATTTTGAGTTATCAGACTCGCCATGATAAATTTTGAACAATTTAAAGGCCCACATCTGGCAGATCAAAGACCCACTTCCAGTTTTTCTAACTTTGTAACTTGACCTCTAGGTACCGTAAAAACAAAACAAAGCATGTTTTGTAAAACCAAATGATAACTCTATTCAATAAAATAAAACATAAAAATATCTGTCTGGACTGAATTTGGTCATTTTCAACGTGTTCGGATACCTTAAAAAGTACACTCATAAATTACATATTCTGTATCAATTATATTTTTTCGGCTACTTATGAACCTGCTTATCTCTAAGCAGTTTGCAGTTCTTTTAGAAAAAAGAAACTCCCTGTGGCTTCCTTGGAAGTACTAAGATTTATAATCCATGACGTTTAATTTAGTCCCTGTCCCCTTAAAAATAATGTCCCTGTGCATGATATATTAGACATCATGAGTCGACTGCATGGAAAGGGTTTTGATACAGAATTTTGCTGGATACCAAGCTAAGAAGGTATCATGGGTAACAAGGAAGCGAACAGCACGGCTCGGTCAGCAACGACCCAATTCAACGAGCAGTTCCGTAAAATAAATGATCAAATTGTGTGTTATCGTATGTATTGTCCTATCAAATGAGTGCCACTCAGAACTAAACCATCCAACCTGCACTAACAAGCTAATAGATTTCATTATAAATAAAATTTAAGAAACTCAAAACCAGCAAGCACTCTCAGAATTTGTATTTTTCTCTCAGGGTTTTTGTCTAACAATCTACTATATTTAAAGCTTCTTGTGATGTCTGCCAAATAATTTCAGTAGCTGGGTATCCTCAAAGAATAGCAGAAGAATTTAAAAGTTTCATCAATAGAAATATTTAATCTCGAAAACTGAGTACAAACTTAACAATACATATCATAAATAAGTTGTTCTACAATTATATTCTTAAATGTAGTAGTGTGGAAAAAATATATAGAGGGGAAATTGTGTGATTTAGTTCACTTAATACTTTTAAATTTTTTCTCATGAAATCAATAAAAGCGCATTCACATTGGACAATAACAATTCAATGTGTTTTATAAGATACGACTGTGAGAATATATCAAATGATTTATTACTTCTAAGAAAACTTTAATATAGAAATAAGAAAAGAAAATTTTAATTTGATTGGTACTTTGATCGACCAAATGGATACTGACTGAAACAAAAATGTTTTGCAATGAATAGTAATGGAACCCACACGTAGTATATATATGTGTGTGCGTGGGTTGGACTATATAAGTCATTATTCATGAGAAAATGTGATGAAAATATAAGAACAACATATTTCTGAGCTCAAATAAAATTCTTCAAATAAGCTGTTATCTCGCGTTCTACATTTTTTAAATTAAGAAGGAAAATATAAGACACAAATATTTCCAAGAACAGTTTATAAAGCATTCTTCATGCGTGTATACTTTTAAATGGATGAAAATAGTGTAAAAATAATTGGAACCGTACTTTTTACATTTATTTGTCTTTATCACGATGAATTGATTTATCTGGAAAAATGTGTACTAATGCAATTATAATTATATACTTAGCTCATAAAACACTTAAAAAGTCACTGAAATGTTTCACATCTTTACCAATGCCAGATTCTAGTACTTAAATAATAATTTTACTAAATATAGCACTAGGCGTGCCATATAAAATTTGGTACTTTTAGAAATATAGATATTTTCGAAAAACTAGAGTATCACTTAAATTGATTTAAGTTTTCAAAAGATATTTTTGTTTTCAACAAGACATTTTAATTTATTGCACTTAATGCTATTTTACTGATTGTAAAGATATTGCTTGATATAAAAGAAACAAGTTAAAACTATATTTGTCATATTTCATTTAAAACTTACTTCATTATTTCTGGTTAAAAAAGGGGGCATTTAAACTTAAATCATTTTTGCTATCACAATTTTGTTATTTTCTAAGCAATTATTTCGGAATCTTTTGCGAAAATTTATTAAAATAAATCATTTCCTACTTTTGTAAAGTATGCAATAACAGCTATGCCTATTTCCTTATTTTGAATTATCTGCTATTTTCCCTGCATTTAAACTAAAAATATATTAATAAGATCTTAACGAAATGTAGTTGATTCATTAATTGATCATTAATCTCTTATTCCCATGCTAAACGAGGGTAAGTTTCGTAGCCCACTTTCCTAACCTCTCTGCCACACCCCCAGTGAGGCAGACAAGTTATTTAACATGGCAAGGAATGTAGATCATCAACACAGCATTTTTTATAGATAGCGCGTTTCTTTTTTTCAATTCCTACTATTAGGTCACACTCTATATATTTATTTATTTAGTTAGTTATCTTGGTGGAATTTTCAATCGTTAATAAAATACATTTTAAAGCGCTCAATTGAGCTGAAATTTTATATATATGATTATTTTGGATGACAATACAATAGTTTAATTATAATTAATAAAAATTAATTAATTACAACTAATTATTTAAAGAATTACAAATACAGCCACGTTGGCATCATTTTTGGTGACTTCACGACACTTTGAACACTTGTGTCAAAACTTGAAAAGGGTTTTTTCACGTTTTAAATTATTCTGTTGAACTGAAATTTTATGTACACGATTGTTTTAGATGATGATACGATACTTTAATAATAATTAATAAAAATTCATTACCACTTAATGTTGTGATTTTGTCATATGTATATACATATTTATATTAATTGTAACTATTTAATAAAAAGTAGCTAAAATAAAATTTTTCTTTGTTGATCTAAGTTGGAATTGACTTAATTTTTTTATATATTACTTGTTTTTAATAAATAATGATTGTGATGCAGAAGAGACTTAAGACTATTAATTACACTAATTTATAAAAACCATATTTTCAAAAAAAAAAAAATACACTGGTTAATCAGTGAATATTCGCAGAATACTTACTATGAAAAATTAAAAAGGGTAAAATATTTTTGATAAACCACCAAAGAGATTTAAAAAAAATTAAGAAATCCCTACACTGACAAACTTATTTTTAAATAATTTTTATTGTTGTTTTTGAGTATCTCAGTAAAATTATTCTATTAGAATATAAGAACTCTGATCTTTCTCATTCATATTTAGCTAATCCATTTTTAATCTTTAATAGAAAAAATTATAAAAGTCATCAATATTAAGTTTTAATTATATATAAAGACGAATTTTAACATTCACTGACAAATCTTGTTTAAAAATGAAATAAAAAGTTACTAGAACTTTGGATGCTATTCTTTAAAACTAATTATGGTCATTTTTCTATAAACATTCCAGCGGTATTGTAAAGAATTATGATTAGTTAAAAATGTTTTTTTTTAATTATTTGCTGTTGTTAATACTGGGAGACTGTAAGTTATTGCTTCGAGGTAAAATTAAGCAAAAAGGAAAAGAAATAATTATCCTTGTAAGGAAAATCTGTACCTAGGAAAAGTTTTCATTAGAATTTTGAAAAACTATGTTTTCTCGATTATTATTTGTTTTTAATGAACTAATCTGTGGTGTGAAATGATGATTATTTGTGCAAATTTTATTCCTGGACTTTCAAAATTAATACTTGGAAACTTATTTAACGATAATTTAATTAGTTTTTCTTAGAAATGAACTTGACTCATTTTTTTCCCAATTGATGCTAATTTAAACGGTGATGTCCCCCATACACACTTACGTTATTTTGAAATTTAGTCTTGAAACCAAAGTATCAGTCGCTTAAAGCAAATATGGTTAATTTATTATTTTTAAAAGGAGGAGAAAATTAGGAAAGATTACAAATGTAAAGAAACAACATTTATTTTAGAATTTTGAGGTGCAAATAAATGGAAAGAAAATTAAAATGTTTTACGCCTGAAAAATGATTAAAATTTTCAATTTTAACAACTATAAAGAATTTAAATGAACATAGTTAAGATGGTTTGTTTAACTTCTTTCCTCTATTTATGGGGAAAAAAATGACAATGATTTAAAAATTGTTGTTTTGAAACTTTTTTTTTTAAATAAAGGGTTATTAAGTATTCAAAGTAATATAAAAGTATTCAAATTTAAAACAAAATATATTAAACAAACAATTTTTATACAGTTGAATTTAAATCCATACGCGAACCAGTTTTAAAAAAGGCACATAAATGGATAATTTTCATAATATTTAGTGTCATTTAGGTTAGAAAATCAAAAAGGTTTTTTAAAGGGGGACATTTTGACAAAAAATATTTAAATCAATATTTCGGCAAAAATTAACTTAAATAACCTTCTTTTAAAATGTTCCCTTTTGTGAAAAAAAAGCTTCTATTATAATAATATATGACCCGGCGAACTCTGTTCCGCCTTAAAAGGGAAAAAAAAGCGATTTTGAATTTATTAAGTTTTTTTTTTTTAGAAAATAAAAAAAAAGACCTACATTAATCCTTCATTATTGTTTCTGTATTTTGACATAGGTTGATCTTTACTTAATACCTTTGGGTAACAACATTTTTGTTTTTTTTATCGGGGCAAAACAAACCAGATGGTCTTCCGACCCGTGATCTCCATTTAATAATTACCCTGGAAAACATGATATTTTGGGTTCAAAACACAAACTTTTGGATTGGCCTTGTGATTTTGGTGCATGACAAATGCAAGACGGATCGGAAGTTTATGCTTTTAAAACAAAAAGGATATCGGTTGGGATCATCGGGATCCTCGGGAAAGAAACTTCCCACCTTTGAATTTTCCTTTTAGTACGTCGCGTAAATTACATTGTTCATCAATTTTCTAACCCCAAACGCGTACCGTTACATTTTGGTTTGGTTTTGTTTCGAAGCATGATTACTACGGAACCAACCTTTAGGCGTAATTGTGCGGTGGTAAGCCAGGCACACCCAAGGGTTTAAAAATTCAATTGGATAGTTGGTGGCTTCATCTTCATTTGTGACGCAGTCAATAGATTTGAATGAATGCATTGTTTCAATGATCTTATTTTGAATTATGTAGTTCAGGTCATCTACATCTTTATTCTTAACCGCTAAAATTGCTCGTCCCTCAACCATTCATTATTTTTGCAGTTAGAAATAATGTTTGGAAATACATTGTTGACAAGTTCGTCTTTTGATGAGAAAAAATTACAGAAATTATTTGAAATGATATCAATCCACTCGATTCATCGAGGGTACTTGACCATTACCGATAGTCAGCAATTGCTCAGAGAAATCTTTAGCAGATGTATCATTAAGCAATGCAACTCTCATGTTAATTGTCAGCTGCAGTTTCTTCACATAGCGCCATAGATTCAACGATTAGAGGCAAGCGTCTATTTCGTCGGCAGCCGTAGATCTTGGAATTACTGGCAGTGTTTGGCGGAAATCGCCAGACAATAAAATTCCCTCGCATCTCGAGTCATTGCGTAAATCTTTCAATGTTCGGTTAAGTGCTTCTAATGCACGTTTATGCGCCATTGTGCATTCGTGATGATTGTGCAGATGATGATTTTCGATGCCGATAAAACTTTGGCCATTGCGGAGTGTTTTGCAATATTACACGTTGGTTCTTGAATAGTTTGAAGATTTAACGGTAATTTAATGCTGAATGAGGCACGGAATCCTTTCCCAACAATGTGGGTGCTATTCCAAAGAAGCAATCGCAACCGCTATGTTGGGTCTCGCACGAACAGTGGCTAAAACTACTGACATGAGAAGTCTACCAGTTCCACCAGGGGGATCTAGGAAATATAAACCACCATTTTCATCATCGATTGCCTTCATTAAAGTATTATAAACTTCCTTTTTTTTGGTAATTCAAGAGGGGTACATTCGTTTGAACTACTAAATCTAATTCCTGGTGATCACATATTCACGTTCCTGTTCCAATTCTCGACTAAATGCGTCATTCATTTCACGATTTAGCTGTCATTTGCGTTTTGTTATTCCAAGTCTGATGCGTTTTTGTTATACCCCGTTTTATAGTTCACTTCCCCTTTTTTAAATTTAATGGGCAATGGCTCCATCATAACATTATGATTGTTAATTATTTATTTAATAGAAATAGTTTTAATATTGATTTTTCAAAATCAAATTGTCATCCATACGTCCATTACTTTTACATAGCTGTCATTTGCGTTTTGTTATTGAAATCTGATTCTTTTTGTTATACCACTTTTTATAGTGACTGACGTTTTATGTCAATACAGGCCATAAGGGGATAAACGTATCCTATGTCCGTCCCCTGGCTCTAAGCTCCCTACCCACCAATTTTTAATATCGGTACAGCCGTTCTTGAGTTATAAATAGTATAAATAACAAAATTTTCATAAAATAGTTTTTGCCGATATAGCTCTGACCTTGTACAGGGCTCAACAATGATTTTTGAAAAATTCACATTATTTTCAGTTAAAACCAAATTGAAATAATCATCGGCTTTTTTTTTTTTTTTAATTTAAAATTTCTCCCTCTTTTTTCGAAAGACATAGATCCCCCACTTCTAAATTATATGTATAAAAAAATTCTAGTTGAGCCTCTGGGGTGGGGTCTGAGCTTATATGGGGCAAAATATTATGTAGCTTTTTTTCAAAAAAGGGGAGAATATTTTGAAAATGGGTACATGTTCTTTTTATCCCAAAATAGTGTATTTAAAATAATTTTTTTTTAATACTATTCTTAAAACAATTTTATATACATTTTCTTAATCTAAGTGACACTAAATATCATAAATATTATCCATTTATACGCTTTTCAAAATCACGGTTCCGAACATAGTCGGATACCTTAAAGACTACAGTTGATTGTCTATTGACTTTTCATTTAAAGTTATATTTAATTTTGTATTCATCGGGTCTTAAAACACATCTTCTTAAAAGAACAAAATTCCTCTTAAATGTTATCTCGTCTTGAACGAAAATATTATCATATTTATGAATGAATTCACCCATACACCTATAAAAGCAAAGAAAATTAAAATTAGGACATCTCACATTCAAAAGTAGCCAAATAAAGAGGTGGGGCTTCAAGCTGTCATTTAAAAAGATAGAATGGATTAGTTTATCTAATTGGAATATTTGTCCTTTTATCATTGTCATACTTTATCTCAATATACAGTATTAGCATTTGGATACTGTCCCTAGTCTATGGAATAATCTTATAAGTTTATGTTGCATTTTCCAAGATTTACCGGGTGTCCATAATTAAACTTGAAACTTACTGGCAATCTGTAGCAAAACTATACAGCAGAAATGTATGAAAATTGAGTGACTGCAGAATGAAATGACGAATTTCTTCGAGGGAAAAAAAAAACGTGTTTCAAAATCACTACTAGATAGCGTTGTGCAAAGTAATCTATTGGCATATGCAAATGTCGTAACCATAGTAATTATGTGCGTGCGGCAACTTACAGCTTGCTCTCCTGAATCCCCCGACACGAATATTTGTCACCTTTGGCTGTGGAGATACCTAAAGGCCATGGTCTACCGTGATCCTATCACATCTCTGTCCGACCTTAAAAAAAGCATAGAACGCCATGTGAGTAACATTCCTAGTTCATGCTGCTTTCAACAGTCGAACATGCAATTTTACGCTTCCAGATGGTAGCAGACCATTGTAGACAGCATATAGACAGCATGCTTAGTAAACTGGTGCAGATTATTTATATGTTCGTAATAAAGCTATGATATGCCACCTAGGGGTGGTTTTTAAACTCATTGTTTTGTTTTCCTCAATAAAATTCCCATCATTTTATTCTGCCATTACCCAATTTTCATGCAATTCCGCTGTATAGTTTTTGCTACAGACTGCTCGCAAATTTCAAGTTTAATCATGGAAATGCGGTATATCGATTCATAATCCCAAATTTTAGAAAAAGAATAATTTAAAATTTCCATATAACACTACATATTTCCATATCGTAATACTATAATTCCAGGCGATTTATTGAAAATTGTCGTCTCTGTTTTTAAATATGATGTCAAGATCTGTTTATATATTACGATCAGGTAAAATATGGTAGGAATTTTTGCAAATGCAATTTTCTCATTCTTTTTTTCTGTAAGTAAATGCTTGACTTGAAAATATATAATTTGATTATGATTCGTTTTCTCAGAAATATAAAAGATGAAACAATGGACTTGTTTCTGTCCTGCAGACATATTTCAAATTATAAAAGAAATTGAGAAAGATATATTATTAATTTGCGTGTATATGCAAAAATTTTATTTATTGCTAATTTTAAATGTATTTACATTTCAATGTATGTCTTCAAATATCTTAAGTAAAACTCTAAAGTCTGATAACAGTTTTTAATTTTATTTTTATTCCACACATCAAAAAATTAAAAAATGAGGGGCCAAAGCATTAAAAAACACTAAAGTTTCATGTAAGAAACATTAAATTGGCTATGCTCGGTTAGTTTCTATCACAAACCTAAGGTTATTCCAACATTATATTATTTTTCCATCTTGACCGTAATTTTTTAAGTACAAAGAACAAGAAAAATAGGCGAATTTTTTTTCACCTTTTTGGTGAAGCTTTAACGTAATTGAATAATTTCATTTGTTCTCAGCTTTGTTAAATGATTAATTACTGAAATTCTATAATATGTTAGAGGTTCATAAAATCAGATTTATAGCTTTAAGCTCTTATTGAATGACTCGATCTCTTTGAATGAAATAAATACATATAACAGGTATAGAACATTATTGTAAGCTCCTTAATAATAAGTACCTGAATAAAATCATTATCGATGTTAATGACTTAAAAATATTTAAATGAATAAATTAATTACTTAAACTAATTAACATAGATTTAATGAACATTGAGAACTGGCTTCTAAAAATGTAGTTTTATAGGAAGCGAATAAAATTTTCATAACCGGAATTTCCAAAATTTCTGCTGATCCTTTCTGAATAACAACGGCTTAAAAATAAGCTCTCTCAAGTTTCATGAATGTCTAAAACTTAAAGAGGTAAAACATCTTCTACTCAGTACTTTCAAAACTGTTTCACCAGACAATAGTTATTTTTTCCCAACTTTAAATGCAGAACTCAATCGTGGGAAGTTCAGGCAGAAAGGAAGAAGAAAAGTGGAAGGGAAATAAGTGGCATTATTTGGCTGTGATATTATGAACATCCGTTACTCAAAATAAAATAATTTTTAAAGAGAATATTGCTGTTTATTTAATGTTTTAACGTGAGAACAATTTATATAAAAGACTGAAAAAATTCGTTTCTTTTTCCTTATATTCGTTGGGATATTTGCTGTTTTATAACGTAGTAAATATCAATACTGCAATTATTACTATCTACCATATGCTATTAATTTTTCGTAGCAAATGATTATAAAACGTTTAGTAGAAATATCTCTATACTGCTTTTTGTTGAAAATGCAAGACCATGAAGGAGAAATCCGAATTAAATGACATTTGCAGGAAATATCAATTCTAATATGTTATGCAAAGTATTAAATTTTCAGAGTCACCATGCATGCGTGGTGTGAACAGCCCTTCTTAATTGATGCTGAAAGCGTATAAATAGAAGTCTGTAGTGGGACGTTGAAAATCGTGCATATTTTTTGCTAGTGGCGAACTTTTAGTGGGACCTAAGTATGCCTCAAGGATGAAATAGGGTAAAATTTCAACTACGTACGGAGTTTGAACGGAGGAGAGTCATTGGCCTTCGTAAAGTAGGATTTTTCTGTCGCTCTACAGCAGCTCGTGTGCAGTGGAACTGTTACACAGTGATGCAAGTTTGAGAGCAATAGACCGACGAGAACTGGACAACTCGAGAAACTGGGAGTGGACGAAGGACGGTGCATCAGCACGCGATGCAAAACACCTGGTTCACATGGCGATGAATGACCGTACAGCTTCCTTAAGGTACCTGGCAGCACATTAGTCTCCTGCTACGGATGTATTAATGTAGGCTTCGTCAATCCATCGATGGGAGCTGCACCGTGGACTGCGTGCAAGGATTCTTTTATACAAAATCCCCCTCAAGGCAAACCATCGACGGCTGCGTCTGCAATGAGCTCATGAACACAGAGACTGGCAGGGTGATTGGTAAAAAGTTGTCTTTTCTGACGAATACCGTTTTAATAAGGGACCATGATGGCCGTATTCATGTTAGACGCTATTCCAGTAAGCAGTTCCTTCCATAATGCATTATCGAACGTCACAGAGGTCGACTGCAGGGATATATGGTCTGGAGTGTGCGATTTTGTAGCATGGACGATCTCAGCTGCTACGAATTGAGGGTAATCTGAATAGCAACAGGCACGTCCATGAAGTTCTAGAGCACGAAGTCTTTCCCTTCCTTCAAGGCATCTCTGAAGCTATCTTTCAAAAATATAATGCATGCCCACATGTTGCAAGGAATGTTTGAGATTTCCTTTCAGCCCAAAACATGCAATTCATTCCTTGGCCTGCTTATTTACCGGATATGTCGTTATTGAAAATGAGTGGGATTCGGTGGGATCGATGTCTCGCTCATGATCCGCATCCTACAACTTCAAAAGACGAACTATGGGTGCTCATACAAGCAATATGAAATTCTCTTCAACAAGCAGACATTCAACATATGTTTGACTCCATGCCAAGTCGTATAGCAGCACTCATTGCAACTCGTGGTGGCTGTACCAAATACTAAGTTTGGACACTTAATACTGTTTTTCTTGGTTTTTTTACTTTGAAAATTTATTCATTTATTTGTACTACTACCAGCCATTTGTGTGTTACATTTCATTTAATTCTAATGACTCCTTCAGGGTGTTGCAGTAATATATATTTCATAATTTTCTCAAAATATAAACTCATAAGCCGCTACTTTAGGAAATTTTACCATTGTTTAACTCCTAATCCTTAGGGAATTTTATTTCAAATTAATAAAAACTTTCATCCCGAAATTAATAAAAATAAAAATCATTGTAGGAAAAATCACCGGAACTTAGCTTCAAAAAGTAATCCAGCAATCTCTATGAAATTTAAGATAATTTTTTAGAAATATATTATGTATACTCCAACTTATATCAAATACTACATAAAAATTTTTTTTAAATCTTACTTACAGAAATTTAACTCCATTTACAAGGGTCTCTCTCTCTCTCTCTCTCTTCATTTTTGTGTGAATGATTATATCCATCCCAAGTAATCCGAAACAAAATTGTTGAATGGGTTGAATTCTGTTAACATTACAATTAAAATTTTTAGTTAATATATAACAGTTAATATAATATATATATATATATATATATATATATATATAAACGTTCTATTTCTTCAAAAAATAACTTGCCTAAGAAGATATAAACACAGTTTATTAATATTCTGTTCCCCTACAAAAGACTCGTTGTATCATTTATTTGTCTTCACTACCAATTTTAATCCTATATTTTTACCTAACAGTTAGATTACTCATCAATAAGTTTTGAAATTTATTAAATAAAATGATTTACGAGGTTTTTATATAGTATGTTATTAATTGGTCAGAAACATTAATAAGAAGAGTTATAGTAAACAGTTGAAATATAAAGAGGAAAAAACGTTCTGTACGATTCTTGATTTTAATTCTTGAGTACTGAAAAAAGCAAACAATAGTTCTGAAATGCATAATTAAAGAATTGGTTTTATTTATTTTTCGTTTCTAGTATTATTAAGCAAATTTGTATTTACTACAACAATTTTCTAGTTGTTTTTTATAAGCATTTTATTATTTTTTTTTAAAAAAAGATCGTTTGGTTTTTTTTTCAAGAATATAAATGATTTACCATTCGTATACTTTGAAGAATATTACAGCTCGCATATATAACTGTCATTTGAATAAAAAAGTAACGTGAAGTAATTCAAGTGAATAAATGCTCAAAACATAATTTTATTTATTTATTTTGTAAAAAAAAGAAATGTATACGATTCTGGTAGAATTTGTCACTTAAAACTCGAGAGAGAGAGTGATATTCAAAAAGAAAGAGCATCTTTCACATGTGTCTCCTCCCTTTTTAATTTATATTAATGATTAATTCTTTTGAACTTTGAACTTTGCACTATACTACGAATTTTTTGTTGAAAATTAAACTTGCTTTATTTTCAGAATTATTTGTGATTGACAATGCATAATAGCATGTATTTTTTATTTTATAGTCATTCGTTTTTCTTTCATGTTTATATTTATTTAAATGTTATTCCTTTTATATAAATTACTTTGGTTAGTAATAAATATAGTTTTCTATAACAGTATTAAGCTAATTTTATGTAGCAATTAATTTGTAGGTTTAACTCTAATTTTCTTCAGCTTTCAGCTTTTCTATATAAAAACACATTTTTTTTCTTTTCTTCTTTATCTGTTTTATATTTTTTTTACCTTTGTGGTTAAAATTATATTAAAATATGTATTATTCAAGCTTTTTGTGTTATCTATGCGCTTGTTCGCCTACCAGATTTATTTTGGACTAGGTACTTTTGAACTTGCAGGTTCTTTTTCTTTGAAAGTTATTAGTTACTAAACTATGTATCAGCTGTAACATAGTTCAGTTTTTCAATAAATTAAAACATAAGTATGAGAATAGAGATGCTTTATAAACTTAAAAACCAATAAAAACAAATTGAAAAGTTAATCCTTCTTAAATTGTAATCAATAAATCTATGTAACGTTTTATAAAAAGATTTATGAAACTATTCAGAACGAATTTCATCCACAAAAGAGCAACTTGTGTTACCCAAGTATTCAAAAGATGTCTTGATGTGATACCAAATCACTAAAAAAAAATCAAAATCTTTGCATATGGTTTAACAAAAAAAGCTTACTTGACACAAATTAATCAAGATAAAAATTTGTCAAACGTTGATAAAATCAGTAATCAAAAATGAAAGATTCAAACAAAGGCGTATTGTTTTAAAGAAAAGAAAGTTCCACAAATCATTAGCAAAATCAATTCTGTAAAAAATTCATTCTTTTTATAAATAATAAATCTTAACCGCAATAGGGTATACGACTACATTCGGAACCGTTATTTTGCAAAAGTGTATAAATGGATAATTTTTATGACATTTAGTGTAACTTACTACTAGAATAAATGAATAAAATTGTTTTAAGAATATTATTACTGTAAAAAGCTATTAAACTTCAATATTTTGGCACAGAAGGAACACAGAATTACCTATTTTCAAAACATTATCCTTTTATAGGAAATGTTTCTATAATAATAATATTTTGCCTATATATTGCTTAGACCACTGTACAGAGCCTGAACTAGAATTTTTGAATTAGGTAACTTAGAAGTGGATTTATCCATATTTTGAAACAACAGAGTGGAGAAATTTTAAGAGAAAAACACCGATAATTATATCAATTGGTAATAACTCTGAAAATAATGTGAACTTTTTCAAAATCCTTGCTCAGGCCCTTTGGAGAACTCTTAGCTTTATATAAGTAAAATGTTATTATTATAGAAGCATTTTTCATAAAAGGAGAATGTTTAAAAAATAGGTATTTCAAAATTCATTGTTTGCCAAAATATTGTATTTAAATAATTTTTTATTCTAATAATATTCTTAAAGCAATTTAATACAAGTATTCTAATCCAAGTGACACCAAATAACATAAAAATTATTCATTTATAAGCTTTTTTCTAAATCATAGTTCCGAACTTTGTTGGATACCTTAATCAAAATTGCCTGAATTAATAATTTCTTGCTAATTTATTAAATTGGCTTATGTGGTACTGGAAAAAAACCAATGCATCGCAGATGTAGAGATTTAAATATGTCATGTTCATTGGTTGAGTGCTGAGAATTACGATAAACGGGAAATATATTCCAAATGAAAGCAGTATATGCATTAAATAAGCGATTAAAAGCTACCGTAAACTAGGCTATCATAGGTGTTGGCTATATTTGCTATCTCGCTCAGTAGTTACTTCAAACATATTCTCTGAAACTGAGGCGACATTGTGTGTTTGGATAGAATTCATCATTTTAATGAGGTTGTTAAAGACTTGGAATAGTTAATCATAAATTACAGAAAGTCTTCCTCTGTTAGGAATTGCTACTTTTCACGAATTTTCTAATTCTCTGAGAGAGAGAGTCTCATTATTACTTTGGAAGCAATAATAAATTACTATTGTTCGGGAAAGGTCTGGTGATTTGGCATTGCATGCTTGGATTGATTGAGAATTCACAAAAGCGACAAGGGTTGGTTCCGAAATAAAATGGTTTAAGTAGTAGAACCGATAGGGATTTAAGTTAACGTTATAATGTGTTACCAGGAGTGGCAAGTTTAATCAATATCACTTAAACTTGAAGAGTTCGTCATAAATTAGGGTGGATTTCTATATTCCCAGTATATTTGGTATTGTGATGGAGTGCTTAATGTATTAGAACAGATATTTTTTGTAAGAGAGTATTTAATTTCCTATGAACTAATTATTTCTTTCACTTAATATTTCATAATAATATTTTGAATAAATTTTCCTTTTCTACTGTTTTGATCATAGTAATATAATGTTTCTCAATTTTATAATAAAAATTAAAATATTTTACAAAAATGAAGAAATGTTTATTGCAATAACATTGTTAATAAAAATACAAATATATTCTTATACCTTAATGATGATACCAGTAAACTAATTTTATGTAATTGTGTTTAAATATTAAAATAAAATCAATCATAGGATGCTATTTGTTATTTACAATACATGTTTACTGAATAATCTTAAAGTATATATCAATAAGCATAATTCACGTTACAAAATTCTAACTTCTAAAACTTTTTGTAACGATTCTAACCCGTTATCTGAAAACAGTAATTTTATTTATATATTTTTTTTAATGTGATTAAGAGCAAAACTGAAATACTGAAGTATTAGATATATTTTTAATAATTGAAAACAATAAGAAATACTTGCATCTTTAACAATACAATATGGAATGGTACATAGAGCAATTACTAGAGCAGTACTAAAAAATATTCTCTTATAAATTTCAAATCTTTTTAAATATAGTCAAAGAAAGAGACAGACAGACAAATATGTAAAATTTTAATATACACTTTTTGCCAGGCCAAAAAAATTTAGCTCTAAGGATGAAATTTTTTGAATCAATAAAAAAGATGGCTGCTACAATATTTGTTTACCTTTCAGAATGAAAACGGCGTTTTAAAAAATAAAAAGTTGTAACCAGTTTTATTTCTAACTAAACTTCTGTCTTTCTATTTATATTATTGAGCGAAACCCTAAGGAATATAACACAAAGAAATTTTTAATTTATTTTAAAAAATATTAAATACCTAAGAAATGCATTAGAGAAGATTTATTGCTTTCGAATCAAAGATCAATAAACCAAATATTGCCACAATTAGTGATCTAAATATAAAATCAAAGTTTGAAAAATAAAAGACCTCTAATAGCAAATTTCTAATAATTAAAAAATATTTATTTTACTAAAGTAATGATAAACTATATTATTTATTAAACTACGTAGGAAATAAACCTTCGACTCCCTTTTACCTCAATGTTCTATCTCACCAAGAATTTCCGCTAGGTGAAGTATAAGCAGATCGTGATACTATTTAATCATAACGCTATCGAATGTACCGCATCTAATTTACATAAAAATTTATAAAAAGTTCTTTTCTCCTATGACATCAGTTTTTCCCTTAATATATGAATACTTAAAATCTGTGTATTCAAAAAACTGAGGGACTATTGTTATGACTGTTTCTTAAGATGTTAGCGTGATTGAATGTTGGATTAATATGTTTCAGTTTGGGAATTTGAGTTTGTTTTAAGATTTATAAAGTTTTTCAGACTTTGATTTATAATGAATATTGTGTCTCCCTGAGTAAATGATCGCGGATTAATATCATTATAATTCACATCAAATTAAAATTATAATGATAACTCTTTATTAATAATAAGAATATTTTTGTAATTTCCCATTTTATATATATGTTAAGGTTAAACTGTATAATTCAGTTATTTCATAGAATAACTAGGTATTCCATGAAGTAACTAGGCAAGTCAATTAAGGTATATAATATTGGAAACATTTCATACTCTCCCAAGTTATTTTGTGAAATAACTAAGAATAGACCGTTAAAGTGAAAAATAAACCATTTCGAAGTTATTTTATAAATTAACTGATAATAAATAACTAAAACCTCTAGAAAAATACATTTAATCTCTATTGCGGATGATTAATTGATAAATAATAAGGAACAGCAGATGAAAAAATTTATTATTGCTCATACTGCTAACATTACTTAGAAAAAGGGGGGGATAAGTATTAAATCTGTAAATGACAACTAACTTTTCTACTCCTTGAACTTTAAGGATATCATACTGCTCGAGTAGCCAATAGTCACGTGATACTTTTTGAAGTGATAACTTCTTAGGCTCGTTTTTCAGGAATGTCTTTAGCCGGAAGTCGTGCTCATAAAAGGTCATCCACGACATACACACCCCGAAAAATAAAAGGAGGACGTTCCCCCCTCTCCTCGCCACTCCAAAATGACATGAAACGTGGAAGTTTGTCCCTCCACCAATACACAGTAAACATAAAGTTCCTAGCTTTGATCTAAGTGCCCCCCACCTCTTTCTACGAAAATGAATGCGGGATTCTTTCTAATCCTAGTTGAAGCATGGAATTGAAACATGTAACATTTTTAAAAAAATGGACTTAGAGAAAGAGAGAAATCCTGCACAAATTAAACAAAATGTAGAAAAAAGACAAATTTTAAGAACAAGTAAATATATAATTTATCAATAATTTTCAATAAATTTAAGAAAAAAAATCTATTTTTTGAAAATTAAAATAAAAATAACAATAGTTCATTAATCAAAATTTTTTAAATATATTTGATCAAAAAAAAATTAAAACAATTAAAATTTAAAAAAATAACAAAATTAAGTATACGGTATTAAGAAAAGTTACATTAAAAAATTTAAATACAAAAAAAAAACAAAAAATTAAAAGACTTACCTTGAAGCACCCGGGGATACATTTTACAAAACTGCCATACAACAAAAGGCTAGTATAATAAGCTAGAGTTTTGTGTATAAATGTTCTGTTTAAAACCCCTTTTAAAGGTTTTGACTAGATCCTTCTTCCCGATAAAACTACCGTCTTACTATCCCTTTGTAAATTTAAATTTTGGGATAAAAATGAATATTTTTAAAATTTACAACCAAAAATCCAAAGGGATCGTGTCTTCTAACAAATTACCTTTTTTTTAAGGGGAATTTTAAAGAGATTTTTAAAAAGACAAATCAAAACCTTTAGTTGTTTTTTTAAAATCAAAATTAATTTTTATGTCAAATTATCCAAATGAAAGCACGAGGAAGTTCCAAGTTTAGTTTTTTTTAAAATATTAAAAAAATTTTTTAAATCTAAAGTATTTATAACCTATTTAGCTACCAAAACATATTGTTTTTTCTTAGAATAAATTTCCAAATATTTTTATTTTTTTCAAAAAATTTATTTAAAAAGTACAAAATATGAATAAATAATTTTATGGGATAAATAATATTTTTTTTATTCTTTGAACTAACCCCGAAATAACATTCAAATTTAAGGTTTCATTTCTATCTTGGGATAAGCACACATTTTTCTGTGTGTTTTCCTTTTACTTTGCTATCAAAATAATAATTTTTTAAGAATAAGGGAATTTTTTTCCTTTGTCCCACACTTATTTAATAAGGATTCAAATCTCTCTGGCATTAAATCTTTCTTATTTACAGGTTGGTCCCATCCCTGCAGAAATCATTGCTTAAAAACGGGTTGTAAAAAATATTTGTTAATAATCAAAAATGTAAAAAACTAAGATAAATACACCGCTTAAATTTTGTGTTTAAAAGTAACGAAATGAAGGGTACACTCATACATCATAGTAAAAAAGCTATAAGTGGTTCAAAACTGACTAAAACCAGCTAGAATCGGTTCAAAGAACTTTCGAGTGCTGTATTTCATACTTAAATGATCAAGTTATCGTTATTTAATAGAGTATCTAGTTAAATCGTAGAATTTAGTAATTTTATGTACTTTAACTGACTTATATAGTTATTTCATGAAATACCTAGTTATTCTATGAAATATAGGATTTCCCATTTTAACGTTAACATATACTGGTTGATTCAAAAATAATGTGACCAATTTTAGAGCATCATAAATCTTTACCGAATTGTTATTTACATGAAACTTTCAATGTGGTTTCCTTTAGCATAATACCTTTGCTAAGTCAATAGGGCTTTTTGACCATTTTGGGGGCATTTTTCCAACTTTTACATTGATTGCTTTTGTGTGTGTGTGGAAGCCCTCTTACTTTACGTCTATTTAATTGTTTTTTTAAGTATGCCCTTAAAAAATAATCGCAAGTAGCACTACCAGGGGATGATAGGTAAAGAAATTGTACTCCATTATTGTGTTTCATTACTCAGGAGGAAGAAATTGTTCAGAATCTTGGTGTAAAACAAAGTTTTCTTGAGAACAAAGACATTTACTTCTTTTGATCAAGTGTTTCAAAGCTTTATTCTGATAACATTTAGTATCAATTTTAGTATGGATCTGCAAAAAAATGGTTTTGTTAAACCTTCAGAGGACATTCCGATCTATACCATCATAACATCAGATGGTCAATTTTGTTTTTGCAATACAGCTGGAGCTTTTGATTTCCAGTCAAATTTTATTTCTTTTCAAAGTTTAGATAGTATTCTACTACAAAAATGTCTTATCTTATTTCTAAATGCTTTATTTGTAAATAATTTGAGCAAACACTCTTCACAATTTTTGAAAATTGGTTTCGGGCTTGAGAATCTAATTTCTGGAGTCATAATTTACTCCCACCAATAAAAATAATCAGATTGATAATTTAAATATTTCGTTTTTAAAATATATAACTGGCAGTAAAGCGATAAAAATTTACTATTCATAGTTACAAGCATTTAAAATACGTCACACTAATTTTGAATCAACCGGTATATTACAACAATTATTTTAGTAGTAAATATTTTGCTATTTTTTTATCTATAGTACCACCATTATGTTAAAAATGTAATCTAAATCTTCTGCAAAAGAAATTTAAATGGATAAAGCATGAATCTAACTTTTAATTTTATCTCTCTGATTACACATGGTTTCATATTATATTTTATCAATATTTTTCCAAGAAAATTCTATTCTTTGCATTCCCAACTTCGGTTTTATTGAGATTTTGGTGACTACTCTGATATAAGAAGGCTCATTAAAGAACCATTTCTTTTAAGGAATCCCAATGGAATAAAATTGAAAATTCGAAAAAGTCTCCGAGTTCACATCGCTTTTAACTAATATTTAGCTTCAGAATTTAACTCAAATGATGATCTTGCTGAGAGATGTGTAAAAGATAAGGTGAAACAGGAAGTAATAAATTTGTTTCACATGACACGGATATTTCTTTCTCTTTGACGTATAACATGAGAATCTTTTCCAGTTCTATCATTACTGTGATGTATGACACTGTATGATTGGTTGGGTATGCAATTTTAGCTTCATCTTGCTCAATTGTTTACCAAAGTATCTTTTGTAACATGACACACTACCATACATACTGAAATATCATGAACAATGTATTTCATCTGGCATATATAGATATCAGTTACATCCAAGTCTATAGCAGGTTTCCCAATTATTTAAGACACATGAAGTTGGAAATCAGAGAAACATGTTTTACAAGTTATCAATCGGTTTTTTTTAAGTGTCCAAAGGTTGTTTTTATTTACATCGAATTTTTTATTTAATAATTATAAGTTAAAAGGAATAAAATATGTTATTATTTGTAAATATACATCGTTCGCAAAAATGTTAAAGTTTATCATAAAAAGAAGTAAAGAAGTATCTAATAATTGCAAATTAAAAGAAATGAGATAAACTACGATTTGTAAATATTATTCCTTCCTAATAATTTTTAAAGTTAATGACAAAAAAAAGAGTACTAAGAACAATACAAACTATCAAAATATTTAAAGTCATTAAATTAATTTTAGATTAATTCTACAAAACAATATCTTCTGGTTCAAACATAATTAAAATCTAAAACCTAATAAAACCTAACATGAAGTCTAATAGGATTTTCGAATAAGTGTTTATTGAAATATTTACATGGAATAATTTAATTTCAATAAATAATAATTTATGCTAAATTTTAGAAGAAAAATAAACATAAGCTACAGTAAGATTACATTGAAAAAATAAAATGATAAATTATCGTAATGTAAGTATATTTTCTTATACAATGTGTTTCATTTTATTTTATCACTCTATATCAATATATCATATTATATATTATCAGTTTTGTTATGTCAAATGTGTAAACAGAGCCCTTAGTGAAAATGACTTTTTCATTCAAATAGACTTTACACTGATTACAACTGCAAAGACTAATCCTAAGAACTTAACAATACAGCACAGCTATCTGGTGGCTAAATCAAAATTAATGAATCCCATATTTTACTATTGACTATATTCCAATTTATGGCATTATTTTCATGAAACATTGTTTAAAATTATTTAAAACATTCATTTAAGCTATATTCATCCTCATCGATTACGATTTTTTAAAGTAATTATTTTGATATTTTTCAAGCATCATGTACAATATCCATTTTGCCGTCATATAGGTTTATATGCTTAAAATAAACTGAAATTTACATTCTTACTCACTGGTGTCTATAAAGTATATGCGAGGTGAAATTTAAGTAAATAAATTGCTTTTAAGCACAAAAAGCTTATAATTACTTCTAATGAATATATTTCGCCAAATCAATAACTTAAGGTATCCGACTACGTTCGGGGAACCATGATTTTAAAAAAGCGCATAAATGGATAATTTTCATGATATTTAGTGTCACTTAGATTAGAAAATGTTAAAATTGTTTTAAAAAATTTTTGAAAAAAATTTACTTAAATAAATTTTTGGCTTAACTTAGAATAACCTTTTTTAAAAAATTTTTTTTTGGAAAAACGATTCTATTATAATAATTTTTTGCCTGTGTATTTCAATCTATACAGAGGCTCAACTATGATTTTTGAAAATTCACATTTTTTTTAGAGTTACAAAACAAATTAATTATTGGCGTTTTTTTTAAAATTTTCTCCTCTGTTGTCGAAAAACATAGATAAACCCACTTCTAAGTTATATATTTCAAAAAATTCTAGTTGAGTCTCTGTACAGAGGTCTGAGCTATAAAAGACAAAAAAGTTATTTTAATGAAACATTTTTTTACAAAAAGAATATTTTGAAATTTCATTCTATGTTCATTTTTTTTTAAAATATTTATTTTAAAAAATTTTTATTGTAATACTATTCTTAAAAAAATTTTATATACATTTTCAATCTAAGTGACACTAAATATCATAAATATTATCCATTTATACGTTTTAAAAAACAAAGATTGAAGTAGTCGGATACCTTAAAACACAGCACCAAGCTATAACATACTATTAAGGAATAACATTAAAAGATACATTTGTCAAGATACATACACTTCCAAATCTACAAAAAAATCACATTAAAGGACAAAAAAGCATTCACTTGTTTTAAATTGTTTTAATTGCATATATTGAGGCTCTGGTTCTTTTATGAAATAAAAAAAAAGTTGATCAAAAACAATTACAAATGATTCATAATAGTTGCAATACTACAAAATGGAAAACATCCTAAATCAAAATATTCTATTACAAAAAGAAATTAATAATAATAGCAGTCATAACAGTAAGAACTTGCGTCCCATACAAAAAATAATCAACTAAGCGATTATACATATTTATAGTAATTATCTTGAAGTGTGATTATATTCAGATAATATATATTTTGGAAAATGAATGCATTTTTACAATAAATTACAAGATTTCTAAATGCGATTTTGCGAAATACAAAGAATCATTAATGTCACAGCGTTATAAGTTATAGTCTTAATGTGGAACATAAGTAAAAAAATAGTATTTGTAGCATTTCTCGCAATATAAAGAAACATAGCAATTTAATTGGATAATTAAGCAATATATCTTTTATATTCCCTTTTGTATTAACTTACAGCTCATGAAGCGATTTATTAGTCAGTAATGCGATTTTCTAATTATACTTTACAATGATTTATGAAAGCTGAACGTTTTAATAAATTTTTGATTAACAAGATGTGTAGCATTAATTTATTGGTATCCTTTATAATATCAACTATTTCTACGTCTCTAATTGTTTTACCTTAATAGAGTATTGTTGAGAAGAATTTTGTACCAAAAAATGTGTACGTTCTGAAATAATACTCAATTGTATAAGAATTTTCCAAAAAGAGAAAAATCATGGATTGAAAAGACAAATTTCTAATATAATTTAAGTATTTTCAAAAAGTAGATGATGATAAAGAATATTTATTATTATTATTATTATTGAAAAATAAATCAAATATAATATCTTTTCTCATAATCACTTGAGTAATATTCTTCTTTGTATGAAAAAACTAATTAAACCACTTTTAATAAAAATTTTACAATAACATAACTCCGGATGAAATCTATATCTTCCACAATTCTAATTTTTTTAAAATATCTTACTAAGAACAATCATTAACATTCTAAATAGGTTTTGAGGTGATGAATGTGTGCAGAATTTATACTATAATTGTATTTCATATTTGAATGAAAAATATTTATATAAAAGACTGGGAGGCCGCTCAAAGTCAAAACCACATGACCAACATCAGTATGATTCGAAACGGACAGTATTCGTATTAATTACCATCTAATTTAATTGTTAACCCATAATCTATTAATCTATTTCTAAATCCTGTAGCACGTTTCAGTTGGATTAAAACTGGGAGAATGAAGTGGTTAAAACAGAGTTGGACAAACTACGGTCCTCCGGAAGTTTCTAACCGGCCTACGAATAGAATTTTAATTTGCCGTTCCAAAGAAAATTAAAAGAAATATATATTATATATTCATTTCCTTTTCTACTTTGTTTAAATATTCTTTTTGTCTTCTTTTTTTCAAAGGATTGATGATCTTTTTACTATCTCTTTTTTTGTTCTACGAAATATAAATTGATGGAAATAGCAAGCACAGACAGCTTGCAATCGGTAGTGTTAAAAGCGGAAGTTCTTTATTACTTATTGCTTTAAAATGACGCAAACAAGCGTTATTTCTTTCTCGGGAAGCGGATATACTGTAATCCAATATAAATGAATTAGACCTCACTTGTGGCAGAATGCACATTTTAAGCCCTAGCCAGTGGATTTTTCTTTTGGCACGAGTTCTAATATTATTGATTGCATATGAAAGGATTGTGGACAAATAGCCTCATTGTGAATAGTAGTGAAATTATTAAAAGTATAGCATTGCTAGTTCTAGTTATTCGTAACATATTTCAACGTAAAATTGGTTCGTAAACGTAAAATTGATTCTGAGTTCCATGCTTTTAATGATGAATGGACCTAGAATTATTTTTTTACT
This sequence comes from Trichonephila inaurata madagascariensis, assembly GCA_019973955.1. Classification (NCBI taxonomy): domain Eukaryota; kingdom Metazoa; phylum Arthropoda; class Arachnida; order Araneae; family Nephilidae; genus Trichonephila; species Trichonephila inaurata. The sequence goes on along the minus strand of BMAV01012498.1, from coordinate 1,817 downwards.
GTTGTCAAAGATAAACCAGTGTACCTCAGCCGCAATGAAGTTGTAGCAGTCTTCAAAGAATACAAAATTTTCCGTCATTTCACATCTAAGCATAAGAATTCCAGTTACGAAGCAATGTCCGAATATGAAAAAAAGCAAAATGCAGAAAATCTGTGTAAAAAATTATCAGGTCGTCAAATTTTTCAAGAAGGTGAACAGCTTCCAAGAAGCAGCTACACATACAAGCTACATTGTAGCATACAATATTGCAAAATTAATAAAGCTCTCAAGCTTAAGATGAAGCTATATAGGTTCAGTTCCGGTATCTGTTCCGATAAAAACAATTTTTGGTTTTCAAATCAATCACGAATGAATAATTTTATTTTATATGTATCTTCTTATCTTAAATTATCTATACTTCTTGTTCATTCAATTGAGTTAAATCAGCCTTATACGATTGGTTTCGAGGAAACAAACAGAAAAGTACAAGTGATCATCAAAACAGGAAGTCGAGAAACTAATGATGATAATAAAGTGCTTGAAGTTAAATTAGAAAATATCTATTAGAGTTGGTTACAGTAAGAAAACGGCTGATATTTTTTGGATTCAGTTCCGGTTTTCGTTCCAACAAAATAACGATCTTTTCCAGTTTTCGGTTCAGCTCCAGCTCGAATCCTTAGTTGTAATGGTTGCACAATAAAAGCTTTTTGTTGTAAGTGTTCGGCTGTGTTGAAATTGATTTAATATAGTTAGTGATATTAATAAAAGAACTTATAATACTATCTAAATAAAATATTTTTCTAAATTTTTATTTTTATTTTGAATTTTAAATATCTTTTCAAGAAATATATGTTATAACCTGCCTACATTGTTATTAGAAATTTTTGTAATAGGAAACTGTACTATTTTGTAATGAAGTCTAACTTAAATATTATCTTATTATAATTTTAAAATAAAACTAAATCTTTTAACTCTTTTGCGAAGAAAAATGACGTTTTTAATAAAAAATATTAAAAAAGGAACAATTAAAACATTCTGAAATGGCCAACACTGACATAAAAGAAAATTCTCTTCTAATTTTATGTAATAAAAAAAATTTACCTTGTATTCCAACATACAGTAATATAATAAAGTACATTCAATATAAAAAAAACTGCTACTGTGCCAAAAAGATGACCTTCAATTTCTCCAGAAATAACATTGCTACATTTGAAGTATTACGAAAAAATACATGTATGTTTCTTAAATTTACAATAATATTCTCACAGTCATTCGAGTGGCAGTAATATGGGAATTATCCAATTTATAAAATCTGTTTCTTGAAATAGAGAACTGTAAATGTTGAGAGGTGGGTTGACCGTACGTTAATTGATAATTAATATTTACTTAAACGACTAAGTGAACTTCGAATGAAAACGGTAGGAGTATCAACTATGATGTTATGACATAGCTTAAACTATTATCGCAAGAATAGCTCTCTTAATCAAAGGTTTCCTTTAATATATTCACAGAAACTGCTAACTTCATCGTACATTGGGATCTGATTCGTCGTTTAAACTATTTTGTAAAAGTTTTTGAATAGTAACTTCCTAAACTATAAGGCTGGCTTATATATAATTCGTGGAAATTAATGAGTCTACTTTAAAAATGTCTATGAGAGAAGATTTAGCATTTTACTTGTAGAGAGAATGCTCTGGTATCAAACTAAGATATTATAAGACGAAAATAACGAGAAAATGAATAATTCGGTTTAAATAAAGTTTACAAAAAGAGGAATAGTTATGCTCTAGATTTATATTGGGAGCTATAAAAACCCCGATAAAAAACCAAATTTTTTA
>BMAV01012497.1:0-28803 GCA_019973955.1 Trichonephila inaurata madagascariensis | reverse complement strand
ATCAGGATTCGTATTTCACGGCATAAAGCTTGAATTAATTTTTAATTGAATTAAATGAAAATGTTTTGTTGAAAAAGACCTTTTTAATAGTATGTAGCAGATAATTTAAAAGCGAATTGCAAAGTCCTGTTGTTCCTTATAGAGAAATATTGAAAGAATTGCAAGATAGAAACAGAGAGGTAATTTCAGAAAACTTTTGTAATGATGTAGAAATTACTAGTGAAGAGGAGTTTCAACCAACTTTGAGGAGAATAAATAATATTTAAAAAAAAACTAAAAAGCATGCTTTTATGGTTAATCGAACTAAAAAGTAAAAAAAATTCTTAATGTAAGAATGAGATAATTTACGAGAAAGTTAACGTCGTGGGGAGCCTTATATCAGTTGTTATAATTTCTTACTAGTTCTATTCCAAAATGTTGAGTTAGTGTAAAAATTTGACATTAATTTTATAATGTCATTGCCCAATGCCATTAATTTTCTCGTTAATCATTTTATTCTTATATTAAGAATTATTTTCTTTTACTTTTTAGTTCGATTAACCATAAAAGTTTTTATTTTCTTAATTTTTTTTCATTTTAGTTCGATCTACAGTAAAAGCATGTATTTTTAGTTTTTTTTTAACTATCATTTATTCATACACTTCTTTTTTTTAATTTTCGGCCCCCGACCGAAAAAGTTTGCCAATCCCTGAGTTAGAACACATTTTTTTTTCACATGCACGAGTCTTTTCTTTTTTTATTTCCATTTTCAGAAAGATTGGACAATTGTTTATATTATGATAAGAATTTGCTGTCGCAAAAAAAATGTTTTTTTGCTTTTAGGGTTATTCTTAATCTTTTAGTCGCCAAATCTGGAAATGAGATCTGGAATTAGACACCAAATCTGAAAATTGTACATAGAACTAGTCTCCAAATCTGGATTATCCTGTCTCCAGATTGTCCTGTTTAGGAAAATGGAACAAAATTATGAAATTATTGTATTGTCATTGGTCCTTGACAAGTTTGCAAAAATTTAAATTTAATTTAAATTTAAATTAATTAAGAATCGAGTTCAAAGAGATTCCGTTACATACAAGCTTACAACTTATAAAAGCGTGTTAAAAATAGATTAGCTGTAACTTCTAAAGAGATGTATGATGAAAACTGGTTTTACGATCCTTGTAAGACGTTTTATTTATTTTATAATAATAATATTTTTGAATATATTTTTGTTGTATTTTTTTATGTTGTTGTTGTTATTATGTTTTGTTGTTTACAAAAAAAAATTATTTAAATACAATATTTTGGCAAAAATTAAATTAGAATAATTTTTTTCAAAATGTTCTCCTTTTTAAAAAATGTTCATTAAAATAATATTTTGCCTGATTCCCCGAACTTTTGAGGCTCAACAAATTTTTTTAAATCTATTTTTAGAATGGTTTATCCATTTTTTTACAACGGGGGGGCAATTTTAAAAAAAAAAACTCCGATAATTATATCTCAAATGATTGTAACTCTGAAAATAATGTGGATTTTTCAAAAATCATAGTTGAGCCTCTGTACAGATGTCTGAGCTATATACAGACAATATATTATTATAATAGAAGTACTTTTCACAGAAGGAGAACATTTTGAAAAAAGATTATTCTAAGTTAATTTTTAGCCGAAATATTGTATTTAAGTATTTTTTGTTTTGTTTTGTTTTTTTGTCAAAATGTCCTTTAAACAATTTTATACATGTATTCTAATCTAAGTGACACTAAATATCATAAAAATTATCCATTTTTGAGCTTTTTTAAAACCACGGTTACCCGAACGTAGTCGGATAACTTAATTTATACTATTTCAAAGTTTCGTATAACTTGGTTTCGATACATCACGGTACATGTTGTCCTGATTTATATTATGTGCATATATATAAGGGGCACTCAAATGAAACTCGGTCACTAGTGGAAAGTAACGGTAGCGATTTTACTAACGCTAAAATGTAGTTATACACAGTACACACACTCAAAAATAATCGCCAAAACTGTTGGCACACTTATCATGCAGGAAAATAACTCCATTGGACAACATGCCTGGGAGTTTCATTTTGACGGCTCGTCTAAGGTTTTGTAAAGTGGCTTGATAACTCTAGACATTGATGGTAGTTCCTAGTTCCAGAAACTCGATAAGCAGTGGGCCCTTGTGGTTAAAAGGAAATGACCTTAAAAAAACGGTGTGCACCCCTTTTTGATTTTTTTGGGAGGTGGTGAAGTCGCACGTTTCCAATGCTCTTCTTTCGGTTTAAAAATGGTGACCCCTTGTTTCGTCATCGGTGGCAATTTGCTACAGAAAGCCATATTCCTACTCATGATAACGTTGCAGATGACTCAAAGACAGCGCCATTCGAGTATCACTCCTTGTTGTTTCTTCGTACTCGCTTACATGTTCAATAGTGGACAATAGCTTGAGTGACCGCCTTCTCTTCGGCGTGAAACACACAGTCGTTATGAAAGGCCAAACGTTGCGCACGTGTCAGTATCTCTACTGATAGATAGTGCCACCACACATGCGTTTACGTGGTGCCACCTTAAATATAATGCAATATTAGACACACTGACGGGATTTCGTTTGAATATGAACCTAATAATTAATTTAATAAATAAATAAAATAACAATTAAAATAAGTTAACAAAAAAGTCTCATATAACACGGCACGAATTAACGTGTTATGCGAGGGAGCATGTACACCCTATATTCCGTGAACAGCACGAGGATTTTTCGAGATCTCTTCAGTTTCTATATATATATACTATTAGTTCACACTCCCCCTATATATATTTATATATCTTGTTCACACACACAAACTTTCAACTGTTGATAAAGTACTTTTTATTCATTTACTTAAGTTCAAATGCATTTTTTTAAATTTTCAGTGGATAACACTTGATGCTAATACAGTTTTTTCAAATATTAATTCTTAATTAAATTTAATTAATTAGTTATAGTTTAAGGTATCCAACTACGTTCGGAACCGTGATTTTGAAAAAGCGTATAAATGAATAATATTTATGATATTTATAGTATCATTTAGATTAGAAAATTTATGTAAAATTGTTTTAAGAATAGTATTCCAATAAAAAATTATTTAAGTACAATATCTTGACAAAAAATGAACATAGAAAGACCCATTTTCAAAATATTCTCCTTTTGTGAAAAATGCTTCTATTATAATAATATTTTGCTTGTGTATAGCTTAGATCTCTATACAGAGGCTCAACTAGAACATTTCTGATAACAAATCTGCATATGGCTCTCTTCATTTTAGTTGCACTTCATTGGTGCCTGGAGACAATAGGACGTCACGACTGATCCCAAATACGACACTGTATCTTAACAAGTTTGCCAGATGGTCCTCTTTTTCACCATCTGGAGGGCTATAAATAGCCCGGTCATATTGACACAAGGGGTGTGTCTTTGTCACGACAGGCCGGCATTCCTCTTCATTCAAGTCGTTTGCGACCCACATGTGTGAGAGAACCCAACACAATTTATGTGGTTCACTGGAGCTTCCTTCATATAGAACGTTGAGAATATCGATCGTCTGGATGTCGGAGAAAGAAAAGGTATAGCGACTTCAAAGCAGTTTTCCGAATCAGCTCACATGTGTTATGCACTGAGCATGAGAAAAGAATAGCCGGTGTTTTTTGGGAGAGGCAATGTCCCGTCTGGACAACTTAGTCACCCCTTGCGTCAATCTTGATAGGTATTGTTAGGGAGTGTTCTACTAATGTGCAGATGTTACAAGGGTTACACACCGAACATTTGTAACAAAAAACCCCTTGGTATGTTTCTCTTTACATTCATGTATCACTTATTCACTTATTCATGTTCACTTATTATCAACATGTGCAATAGTTTCGAAAATATGATTTTTTAAAATGGGTCTATCATTTGTACTCACACTGTACAATTTGACATAACAAAAAAATATATATATATGCGTTGCATATTTATTGCAATTTGTTCCAATTTAAAAATTAGAAAAGAAAAGTAACGTAATACTTGTTCTATTACTAGAAAGTAACTTACTTAAATTATCTATACGAGGATCACACACACACACTCTGAAATTTTTGAGATACTCCTAGGTTTTTAAAGTTATACATACAAAATTTTAGGAGTGTTCAAAGTAATCTCTTCCAGCGTCAATGCACTTTTGTAGACGAATTTTCCACAGGTTAAATGCTGTAAGCCATTAATTTCTTGAAATTGATGAAAGAATGCATTTATAGCCACATCAATCTCTTCTTCTGAATGACACCGACGTCCATGTGAGTTCTTTTTTAGATTAAAAAATAACCGAAAGTCACACATAGCTAGATCCGGAGAATAAGGTGGATGTTCTATCAATTTAAATTGTTTTTGTTTAAGAAAATCAACTGTTAATCCGGCTGTATGGGAAGATGCATTGTCATGGTGAAGCATTAGTACCCTAACATTAACTTGGAGAATTTCTGGAAAACATTTAGTGGTATACCAGTTTGCTGTTACTGTCTTCTATCCTTCCAACTTGATGGCTTAGACCAATCCCGTACTTCTGAAGAATACGGCATACATTACTTTTTTATTGCTCGTTGTCTTTTCACCATTCTTAGAGTGGGATCATCTTCAAAGACCCATACTTCGCTTTCTTGATGTGTTGGAATGTCAAAAAACGGTATGTACGTTTCATCACCCGCTATAATTTTAGAAATGATGCGATGGCCACCATCATTTAGCAATTTAAGGGTTTTTTACTGATTCAGACGCTCTCCTCTTTTTGATGCTCAGTTAGATTATGGGGAACATAACGGCAAACTACTTTTTTCGTATGAATAATTTTGTATATGGCTGCGGATCCAATGTTAAAAAAGTTCCTTTTGTATCATTTAGTAGTTACAACGATTATCATCCATTAACATTTTTCGTATGGTAGGCACATTATCCGGAATAACTGCCGGCCGTGGTCTTCCTGTGTGTTCTTCACTCCTGAAGAGAATTGTGCCCCCTGCAAAATTCTTTAAACCATCTGAATACAGTAGCATGACATGGAGATTCATCACCAAATGCTAATTGCAGCCGTTGACGCATTCCTCTTGATTTAATCCAGCCTTAAAATCATAGAAAATCATAGCACGATACTGTTCTCGCGTCAACTCCATTTTCTCTCCTGTTTAAAATTTATTCTATGCTAAACAACTTGAAGTAAGTCAGTAAAAAGTCGTCTGCTGCTTTAATCCTTTAACGCGCAGTGGTATCTCTCCGAAACCACTATATTCTAAAAAATACCTCTAAACGCGCAGTGGTATTTGAATGAAACCAATGGTTCTACTGATATCTTTTATCTTTCATAGAAGATACTAGATGTCAGCACTTTACTAAAAACTCTTCTTTCTGTGAGAAAAATGCATCGTTTTAAAAACCTTTTTTGAACACTTTCAAAAAAAGTTTCTTTAGCAAATAAAAACAGATAAATATTCAAAGTAAGTTATGTACATTTTTGCTGCATATGCTGTTCATAGCATAACTAATTTTTAGAATGATAATAAGTAATTTTAGTGGTGGTTTCATAGGGATACCACCACGCGTTTAGAACATGAAAACTGTCCGACTTGTAGCACTCACGCGTAAGAAATATTCCCCCTTGTTTTGCTTTTTTCTGACTCAGGCAGTGAAGTAACTAATAATTTATGGGGGTTGGGATTTTGTTTATATTGAAATGGTGATGTTTTTCTCGAATGGAAATTTTTTCTCATCTCATTTACGTTCTTTTTATACTGAAGGGAGGTCGAATTTTTTTTTCTTTTGGATGGTGAATATGTTCTAATATAGCTGATACTATTTCTTTTAATATTATTTTTGCTTACCTCTTTCAATTAAATTTGGTAATATTTAATCTTTTGAAGATAATTTTTTATCAGTATTATTGCATGTTTTAATAATTTAATAATAAAAAACAATAAAAACATCTGGCTATTGAAGTTGATTTTTCAATCTCTTATAGTTATTTTTTTGTAATATTTAAAATTTAAAATGAAATTTTAAATTTTAATTTACATGTTTTAGTAAATTTATTACAAAACATAAAAAAGAATAATTTTACAAATCTGATCCAAATCATAAAATTTATCCGAGAATTATGTCGTAAGTACGTGGTGCTACTCCTATAAAAACCCCATTTTGGGGAAAATGTACTGAAATTTTTTTTAAAGGTATTTTCTGTTCTTAGGTTCTATACATACATTTATTCATTTTATTTTGAAAATTCAGCGAATTTATTTTACCGCGCGTAAAAAGGGTTTTAAAAATACTTTTTTTTTTCCCAAATTAAATTTTTTGTAATTTGTCTGGTCGTATCTCAAAAATTTCAGAGTTACCCTCGCAGTATTTAACGGTATCATATAAAAAATTTAACACTTACCTTATTTAGTTGCATGGTTTATAATTAAGGTCGTATTTGTAGCCTTAATGTCAAACTACATTATTACTGTTTTCAATACATTGTTACTGTATGGGGGGAGGAGATGTTGAAAATTATGATTGAAAACTGGATCGCAAATATTGAAAGTGTGAGAAGCACTGCTTTCAGCTGTGAAACACGATTTCAAAATTTAAAGTTGCGATAAAAATAGTGAGAGTTTTAAAGATTTTCATTCTTTAATATCTCTCCCCCTATAGTGGATAATTACTTAAAATTCGACTTGAAATTGTCAAGGTCTTGCATAATGAGTTATTAATTATTATTGAACAGAAATTATATAAAAGAAATTTTTATTTTATCTTCAGAGTCGTCTTGAGAGTACACAAGGTGACTTTATCAATATGACAGATACCAGTGATAACATTCCTCTACATGTCAGAGGCGGATGCATCATACCAACAGAAGATTATCGGTTGAAAACCTCAAATATGTGAGTAATTGATAAACTCTAGAAATAACAATAAAATGTTTCTGACAAAATTAGTAAAAAAATATGGGTGAATTTTCTATAATTGTTTTTTTAAAAAAAATATATATATTTGATAAACAGTGAATTGTAAAAAGTAAACGTCTCTTTTGTTAACCCTTAAATGTATGAATATTTTCTCTTGATATAAAAGAAGTTTTTCATTATGCTGTAATGAATTTATTCATGCATAAGGTATAGTTAGTAAAAATGGGTTGTAGAAAATCGATTTTAACTGAAGAGGGATTCCAAGAATGATTCCTCTCCCCCCTACCTTGCACGCTTTCTTGAAAAATCCGCTTACATCATAGACTGTGATGTTATACATTTCTCCAGTAATTTCCAGAGCTTCCATATGGTCGCTATTCGCCAAAATTGGTCACCAAAAATTATGCTAACTTGGCTGTTTCACCAAAATTTCTCCAAGTTTCAATTAAAATGCCAATATAATGTGAGGGATGGCGTTGCTTGCGAATATTACAACTTTCATACTTGGGACTTGGATATGCCCTTCGTACTGAAACGTACACAATACCTTGTAATATTGGCATTTGCCAAAAACTTTTTAATAAATTACCCCGGGGAGAGTTATGAAAAGGGGGTTTTTTGTAACCCTTGAAGGGGAAAAAATACTTTCCATGGGGCAATTGTATGTGCCTTTTTGCCCAAAAGGGAGAAGCAAAGACAGAATAAAAATTCATTGCAATTTAGAAAAAAAAATTAATTAGGAGCATTGTTTATGAAGTGGTACTAAATTGAAGTACAAATATATAATTTGTTCAATGGGGGTTGATCCTGGTTAAATTTTAATAAATATAATTTGAAATCATTTGGGAAATGGGTGTATTTAATGGGGTAAATACGGAAAACCCCACATATTTTTTTTTATATATAATATTCACAAAAACATCACAAAAAACTATATTTTTCTTGCATAAATTTGTCAATGTATTTAAAAATATAAATATCGTTCGATACACTCTTACCTTGTATCTATACAAAAACACTTTTTTCTGAATTTTTTTATTACTTTTTATATAAATAATTGTATCTAGTGACACCCGTCGAACTGAAATTGTATTCAGATACTGCGCCAGCAACGAAAATTTTGTCACAGTTAAAGAAATAAACTATCAAAGATTCTAAATGTGCGTGTGTGGAAGCGATTAAACAGATTTGACAAAGTAAAAATTAAACAAAACACTATATGAAGTCTGCTACATAAAGTGGCAATGAGGTTTTAAACGTACCATGTAAATTTATAGTGAGTAAGTGAATATTAACGTCACACTGTTCAGCTACACGAGGGCTTTTGGCGACGGACCACGTAATTTTGAACCATGGTCACAAATGACGTGGACAACACCTGAGCTGGTAACTCCTCTTCTAACTACCACACCACACCAACGGGAGGACGTTTGAGCTCTCGACAGATTTAACATGCATCGCTGCACTACATGGCGGGTCTTTAGTGTTACTGGGCTCGAACTCATAGCATGCCTGCCATGATCCGATACTTTGATCACTAGGCTACCGCAGCCCTATGTAGATTTATATCGCTATGTATTTAAAAGGTTAAAAATCGCCATCTTTAATTTCGGTATTTCAAGTAAAGCATGTTCCAAGCAATATAAGCAGGCACAGATATTAATTAAAAAGCTTTTTGAATTAACTAATTATATTATTTTTATATTGTATGTATTATATATATATATATATATATATATATATATATATATATATATATATATATATATTTGGTGCATAAGCTTGGGTTTCTAAGAATTTTATATAAAATCAGTTCTTATTGCTATGTTTTGTTATCAATATATGCTAAAAATATATCGGTAACCTATTTTCTCTAGTGAACCTCCTCAAAATATTTCCTTGTATATTTTTCCTTACAAAGATGAAGCTTCAGGGGAAATCTTCATAGATAAGCCGAATGTCCGAGGTGAGAATTTCTTGAAAAAAAATTTTTCTCCATCATTAAAATATCAGCTTTATACAATGATAAATCGATTATTTATTTTAAAATTAATTCATTTTTATTATATTATGAAGAATCTTGTTTTAAATTTGATTTCTGAATGAAGTAATACTGTGAAAACGAGAAACAAATTTCTATTCTTGAAAAATTACAGAATGAAGTAGAACCGGGATAAATAAAAATTCTAATGAAAAATTGATTTAACAAAACTTATATATCTAAACTGATACATTAACTCTAAGAAACATACATAAATGCGTAATTGAGTCAAAAATCCCAAAATTATATAATTTATGCATTTAAGTAAAGCACTGCACAAATACAAAACGTAATTTTAATAAATTATTGAATTGGAAAAAGAAGAAATAATTTCAAGAAAGCCTAGCGTCGTTAGTTATGGCTGCTTTTTACTAGATGACAAAAGGAATAAACCTCAAACTGGGAAGGTTTTCTTTTAAAAAAAAAATAGTGCTGATAAAATGAACTACACTGGTGTGCAAAACTTAAGCAACAATGTAAAAATTTAGCAGATAGCCATGAAATTGCAGAAAAGGAGGTCTGGAGATCAGTAGAGGGAACACGTAAGTCAGTAGAAACGTCATGCATATGCAAATATCAGGAACAAAACGTCAGAAGCGATGTGAGCGTACGAAAACGCGGTGATGTCACGCGCGCTGCTCAACAGTAGAATGAAATGAAGGACGGAGACGCAATTCACCATATTCTCTGCAAGTGCCAGTGAGTCAGTTCGTGAAATATGGCTAGAAGAAATCATCTGGATGACTTCACACGTGGAAGAATGATCGGAAAACTGGAGGAGGGGCGTACTGTCACCAGTCGTAGCTGCAGAGTTCGGAATCAACAAAAGTGTCGTTTCGCGCGCTTGGAAAGCGTTCCAAACCACAGGTACAGCTGTTAGAAAGGTTGGTGTGCCGCCCGAGGACGACAACTGCAGGATGACCGATATATCATCCTGCAGGCGAAAAGTTCGACAGCAGTCAGCCAGCGCCATTGCTCAGAAACTCTGTACATCAACGGGTCGACAAGGTAGCGATTTACTCGTGGTCAGACGCCTTCACAAAGGGGCCTGTTCACCGCCGTCCTGAACGCTGCCTCCCGTTGAAAGAATGGCCACCGAAGCCACCCATTACAGTGGGACAGAGAGCACAAAACTGGACAACTGATCAATGAAGTCGTGTTCTTTACGGATGAGAGTCGGTTCAGTACCAGAAGCGATTCTCAACACGTTTTGATTTGGAGGAGAGATCGGGACCCGGTTTTATCCCAGTAACATCAAGGAAAGACATCGTTACTGTGGTCCTGGAGTTCTTGTCTGCTGGCATTATGCTGAACGGCGGAACTGAGCTTCCCATTTTCGACAGAGGGTCTGTAACCGGGGATCGCTATTGTGAGGAGGTACTTCTTCCCCATCTGCATCTTTTCCGAGGTGCCATTGGCCCAGACTTCATCTTTATGGATGACAATGCACTGCCACATCGCACTCTTGCTGTTGAGGAGCTGCTGGAAAGTGAAGATATCATTCGAATGGATTGGCCAGCGTGCTCCCCAGATTTAAATCCCATCGAACATGTGTGTGATGCTTTGGGAAGACGTATTGCCACACGCTCACATCATCCGGAGTACAACCAACAACTCAAACAGATGTTGATTGAGGAATGGGCAGTCCTACCTCAAGAAATGTTGCACCAGCTGGTTCTGAGAATGCGGAGACGGTGCAAAGCAACCATTGTAGTACGGGGAGGGCATTTACCATATTAAGGAACATCTGCTTGTTGTTCTTCCTGTTGGATAGACAATCATGAGTCACGATACTATGCGTTCAATAAAGCTTGTTTTTGTTTGATTCCATACCGTATGCGTTGTATTCCTTTTTCAGCGCCAATGCTTTCGTCATCCTTTACGTACATAATACTCTCCCTCATTTCAGAATTTCATGTCTCTCAGATGATGTTTCGTGAAGTTATGGCAATAAACCCACCTGTTGCTTAAGTTTTGCACACCAGTGTATTTACACTTAGGTCCCCTTCACACGAATCAACCTGTGCCGCTCATAACAGAAGGAGCACTCAGTCGAGAGTGAGGCCAGTTTCACTCGAGGCTACTTTGTGTAAGTCAACTCGTTTCCTGTCATCACACTTCTAGTATGAAGAGGGAAGAGAATTCCTTTAACTCGGGGTTGAAAAGTTAACTGAAAAGAAAATGCCGTAAGAGAAAACGAAGTTACTGGCATTGGTACAATAGTTGTCTGATGAAATAACCAAAAGCTTTCTCCATTTTCAATACGCTAAGCAGTAGCTTGTGTAGAGCATAGCTTCCACAACATCCTTTTAGTTGAGTCAACTAGTGGAGAAAAATGGGTTTCAACTTCTTGATAGTGTAACACAGCAGCGAATGTCAATTGACTACGTGTGAAGGGACTCAGGTGATTTGTATTCAAAACTAGCTCATGGCTGTCCTCTTCTTCTTCCACAATATTCTTTTAGTTGAGTCAACTAGTGGGGAGAACATTGTTTTGACTTCTTGATGGTGTAACACAGCAGGGAATGTCAATTGACTACGTGTGAAAGAGCTCAGGCGATTTGTATTCAAAACTAGTCATGACTGTCCTCGTCTTCTCTTAGGTGCGGCACAAGTTGACTTGTATGAAGGAGCTCTTATTTTTGAATAAAAATTGCCTGCGTTTCTTTCCCTCCAAGTTGACAACTAAAAAGACATTGTCGGAGCTTCACACACGGTTACTAGAGCACTGAAAATGGAGAAAGCTTTTTATTGCTTCTTCATATTCAATCATGTATCTATGAGATTGTAAACATCGCTATATAAGCGCTCCTTTTTTTCAGTGAGCATTGTGTTCGCGTGTGAAAGGGAAAAATTTCTCCCCTCTGCACTCTTGGGGAGTGGGGTCAGAGAACGAGTTGATAGGCATAAAGTTGCTTCGTGTGAAACTGGTCTAGAGCACAGGTAGCTCAAGGCGAACATGTATACACAACTCATATACAATGCATTTACTTTAAAGTTGTGATTTAGTTCTGTTTCACTGATTCACACCAAGAACATTTTTTATGTACTGATAATTTCATACTTCTTTTCTATATTTTTTTAATGTAAAATGAATTTTGTAGTTTAATGATTAAATCATAAAGCTAAGTATTCATAGAATTTTTCAAAATTCTAAGTAATGTATACATGTTTTGTAAATTTATTTTTTTGACAGTGGTAAAACAACCATAGGAGAATTTCTGATTTGATTAATATAACTCTAAAAATCTGTATTTTTAATGCATTATTAGTAAAAATATACGGAACTATCTATTTTTAATAAAATTTTAGAACAATATCTTAAATTTGAAATCATTGTTTTGTTCGTAACACTTTAAACTATGTAATGATTGAAATGCTTTAAATAAGTAAAAAGCTTCAGAATAATTTATATCATTTTCTCCAATATTTTATTTAATGTGAGCCTTTTTCTAATACAAATAATCCTAATACTTATGTGTTGTACGGTCGACCAATTCATCAAATGAAAAGACGTTGCCAAATCCCTTAATACGCAGCCAATAATGGAAAACTTCTCTCATCTTTATATATAAAAATCTTCTGTGCGTGTGTATGTGTGACTAAACTGCTAAACGGCTGGACCAATTTAGATGAAATTTTTTGTCTCTGTTCCAGTGGACTCTAGAATGGTTTAGATTTACAATTCGGTCTAATATCGCAATTAGTTAAAAAGATATTAATTAAAAACATTAAAAACATTCAACTCAATATTCACCTGCATTCTTGTGACAACGTTATTGTTACAAAATGACGTAAGTTGGCGTCGAAAATCGATTTTCAGCCAAACCTGGTCTTCACTGTTACAAAAATGCAGATTAATCAGGCTTTTTAGCGTTTTTAATTAATATATTTTCAAATAATCCTTATATACATAACTCTTCTATGCGTGTGTATGTGACTGAACTCCTCCTAAGCGGCTGGACCGATTTTGATGACATTTTTTGTGTGGGTTCAAGTGGATTGGAGAATGGTTTAGATTCACGATTCGGTCCAATATCGCAATTAGTTAAAAAGATATTAATTAAAACCTTAAAACGCATAATTATTTTACCGTTGTGTGCTGTTTATTCTACTAATCCCGGCAAGAAAAAAAAGAAATAAGAGGGGAGAATTTTCCGATATTTTCGACGTTTTTAAAATTGCAATCTAATTTTTCTATCAAAATCAAATAAAAAATAATTACAGATTATTCATTCGGAAAGATTATTCATTTCGCCACGATCGGCATATATCTTTATATATGTAATTCTTCTGTGCGTATGTATGTGACTGAACTCTCCTAAACGGCTGAACCGATTTGATTATATTTTTGTGTTGGTTCGGGGATTGGAATGACTTAATTCACAATTTGCCGATACCGAAATTATTTAAAATGCAAAATTATGTAAGGGCACGCGATTGACCATAAAAAAATCCTGGGCAATATTCTTGAAACCCCTATTTTTAGCGGCAGACTTCAAGATGAAGTTGTACTTCTACCACAGATCCCAATGATTCTTTCAGACTCACCTACCCATTCAAATGCTTGCAATTACCAATTCTCTTGGCATTTGCTATGACCATTAATAAGTCACAAAGTCAAACAATGACAATTTGTGGCTTAGATTTAGAAAACCCTTGCTTTTCACGCGGCCGATTATATGTTGCATGTCCGAAGTTTGGAAAACCATCGCATTTGTTTGTTGCATTTTGCGATTCTTTACTCACAAGTTTTCGGACCCCCAAAGCTCTGAGGCCTCCGTATTATTGATACGATTGATGTCGGGTAGCTACGCCCCTGAAGACAGCAAAACCAAGGATCAAGGATTAACCAAAAACATTGTACATTCAATAGCCTTACGATAATTTTTTTTTTTTTTTTGCATTGAAAAATATACCCGTTATGAAAATAGCTCGAGTGTTATCTTTTTTACCCTTTAATCAAAACAAAATCAAATTTCTATTCAGAATAGCTTTTATATTCAACATAGTTCATAATAAATACATACTCACACGCAATCGATAGGTCGAATTGTGGTAACTGTACATGTGATGATGTCAGGTGTATTTTAATAACTTCCTTTATAAAAAAATTCCATCAAACGGTCCAGATTGTTACAACATATTCAAAAAAGTTTGTAATTTATGTATTTAAGACGTGTGTACAGGACAATGTCTGTTGGGACAGCTAGTGCTTGTGTAAATATAAAAATCGTGTTTGCTCAAACCATAGCGAAACACTTTTTATTTCATTAAAAGATACTGATAATATTAGGACCGGAAAGTTCTGTCCATTTCGGTTACAACAAGTTTCATCAAGTATGTGCATATTTGTTTGAAGCATATTTGGCTCTTCCTCTTTTAGCACTGAAGTTTTACATATTTACTTAGCACACAAATGAACTAAAATTAAGATGATTCATGTCAGTAAGAAATGAGACATGATCATGTATCTATGGATATTAATAAAGTTCGTTTACGCCAGTGTATTTTGTACGAATTCCAACAAGAAAAAAATACAGCAGAAGCATGTAGCAATTTATTGAAAGTGTTTGATGAAAGTACAGTTTTTGACAAAATATGTAGAAGATGGCTCAGAAAATTTCAAGTAGGGGGTTTAATTTTTCTGATAAGCTGTTATCACCTAGAGCAAAATCCTTTTTTTGACAACATCGGAGGGTGCGGAAAGACCTGATTCAGCAAAAATAAAACATTTCGGACCCTATTTGGAAATTATTATTGGTGTGAAATTACTCGATTTGGGTACTATATAAGTTAAGTGAGAATAATTTGAGGGATCATGTCATCATATGCACATATCTGCTTTCACGGAACAAAAGCGAAACGCCAGATGATAACGGATGAAAATGGACACCTATAATAATCAGAAAAAAAATATGGGAAAAACGGGAAAACCTGCCCTCCCCTTTAAATCAAAAAATTTAGCCCGGAATAGAAGTTGGGATACCAGGATATTAAAAATATTTTTAGCTGTTGAAAACCCAAAAAAAACAAAAAATTTGGGGATATACCATCAAAATTTAATAATTTAAAAAAACCTGAGAAAGAGGCCGCCGATGTTCAATAGGAAGGACATCATATTGCTTCTTGATAATGCCTGCCCAATGCGTTTGGGGGGCGTCTTGAGAGTAATTTTGGGGACGAACCCATGCTTTCCGGTGTGGAGTCCAATGCTCTAACCACTAGGCTACCCACGGCCCAGCAATTATGTTTTTCAATAAAACTTGTTCAAAATATGAAAAACTTATTATTTCGTTTGATTGTAAAAACAAACAGAACTTTTTCCGATGACCAAATTTAAAAATTTAGAGAGCATAGACCCCATAAAAATCTAAAAGTCCAGAAGAATTCTTCTGGATTCGTACAATTCTTCTTAATTATTATATATAAAATCCCTTGCAATAATTTTTATTATTGCAAAAATTTATCCTTTTTTAAAAATTTTAGTAACCTGTCTTTCATGTCCCAATCCGAATATCGCTCCTCTCCCTTCATTTATAAGAATTCTCACAGAAGAATTTTTCAAGCAGGAGAACGTTTGAGCCTCGACAGATTTAATGAGCAGCGGCCTCCTCTACAGGGTGGATATTTATCGGTACTAGACTCGAACCCATGACAGGCCAGCCACGAGGCCCTTACCTTGACTATTAGGCTACCGCGGTCACACACTCATACGTCCGCAGAACAGAGCTCAAGCAAGCAAGCGCAAACGATGATTTTTTTTATTTGGCAAAATTGGTCGATGGTATAACACGTAGATATAAACAAATTATATTTAATGCTTATTAACATCCAAATTATGCTTATATTTAATTTTTTTTCTTTTAAATTAGATGCTATTAAAAATCACGTGTACGACATTTACTCTTTCCACTATAGGGATGTAAGTATTGATGAATATTAAAAGAAACATTTTTTTTCCTTTTATCTTTTTTATTTCTCTTTTATTAATAATCTATTTCTTAAATAAATTTGCATCATTTAGTTATCTAATCAAATAAAATCGTAAGAATCAAGATAAAATTTTTAATTCAAAATTTGATGTAAACAGACAATTGTCTTACAGACTTTCAAAAGTGTTACGCAAAGAATTTATAAATAGAAGCAATCAAAAAACAATTGAGGAATTTTCCAATAAATATATTTCATTAATTTTTTTAACTTATTTAAAAACTGTTCTTTGTTTTTTTAAAAAAAATACGTGTCAGAATTTTCTCAGAGACGTCCTGCTTTTACGCAGATCGTCCAAGACTACGAAAGTTCTGGCTATACCTCCTTGATAAACAAGTGCATTACACCTCAGAGACAACAGAATGAGTTTTATTTTCTCAATAAATGAATCATGGTATCAGAGTTACTATATACACGTTTTTGAAAGATAGTTTCATTTAGATGGCCTTAACTCACTTAATAGTGCAGTATTAGCCTGTTATTTCGATATGCAATTCCCCAAGCTTACTTTATTTCATTATCACTGCAAACGAAATAGTGGAATGAGCTAATATCACGAGTTATATAGGGAAGGGGAATGTCAGAATTTTTCTGGTCGTGATTGAACCATATGTATTTATTCATCTGTTTTCCCTCACCAAATAGTAAGGCAGTGACTGAAAAAAAATATATGTTGTTCCTAATACCACCTGTCTGATGGTAGTAGTTCGAGACCCACAAAATTCATCGTGGCAAAGGGTTGGAGATTTATGCCTGTCGTTAGGCCTAGCTTTAGGCGCCATCCAGATGACAAAATGATTTGCCTCAGTTCCACGCCTACTTTGAAGGAGAACTCCCTGGGGATGGTCAGGGGTCTACACCGATTTTCCCATTCCACCAACCTTACGAGAGAACTTGTGGCTCGATAGTCATTTAGAGTACCCCCCATGCCCCAAAGGCACTGTTCATTTGCAAACATCCATGCATCCATGCCTTTTCTGGGATTCGAATCCAGGCATATCGGCACAGCAATCAGTGTCAGTAAGCACTATACCGGCGACATATAACATTACATATGCACTCATCTTTCTGAAAATTAAAAGGAAATGACTGAGATTAATGAAATTTATTTCACATATTACTGATAGTAGTATAAACAAACGATCGAGTTAAAAATACAAAAAATAAAGAAAAGAGAAGAAGGGACGTTGGAAATCAGATACCTTGAGGGATGAGAGCATGTACACATTGTGGCATTAAATCGTATAGCTTATGAATAAAAGCATGGGGTAAAACAATCCAGATAGTTACGAATTGTTGCCAAAGGGCAGTCTTAATGTCCTCCAGCTGTGTGAGCGAATCGCCAACCGATGAAATTCTACACATGTTCATTGGGTGACATATCCGGCGAACAATTCGGCCATGGAATGTGCGGAGCCTATTGTTCACTGAAAAAAGCTTTTGTAGACTAAAAAAAAGTGCATGTCATGGGCATTATCCTACTGAAATACTATCCCCGGAATGTGTTGAAGAATGAGGCCATGGAATGCATGCAGGATGTTGTGCACTGAAGAAGGTTTATGTAGTCTAAAAGACTGAAGTCTAAAAGACTGCTGAAACATAGCGTCCTAAATGCTTTGAAGAATGGTAAGGACCTCTAACTTCACGAGTTTCCTATGCAGAGAATACTGTTGAGGTAGCCCACAGTTTGCAACAGATGGAATTGACAATTATACCCAATAGCTCCCTGCAGCATGATGCTGTTTATGCGGTATGAAGCTTGATATCACAGTATAGGAGCAGATGTTCCACTCTGTAACGACTGATGCGTACACTTCCAACATTTTACTCCAAATTCTAGAGCGATTCTTCGGATAAAACACCTTAGTGCCTCGGAGAAGGGCATGAATTGTGTTGCTGAGCACTGGCGCAGCTGGCCCTGAGTGGGCCCTGTATCAAAATTCATTTGGAGTAGTTTTCTGGGGCCCCTTAACATTTTACGATTTTTTGCTTATGTATTTTGGGGCCTCTAAAGTGTGGGGGCCGTATAATTGATAGCAGTAGCTAAGGCCCTGTTACTGAGCCCAATTAAGTCGGAGTCATCTGTGATTCAGTGACTGGAGAATACTGCTTAGAGGAACTCTTACACAGAGTTGATGCAGCAAAAGACGGCGACGAACCGTGGCACTAGACAACAAAACACCTATAGAGGTGTTCCAACGTTGCGCGAACGCACAAGGACGCTGAATGATCCTTCACAGACATGCGGATGAGAGTGTCTGTCATCCCACGCCGTTGTGCTATTGCATGCCCCTCTGCCAGGGTTTCGCTTATTTTGAGGTTCTCTGTGTGTCCATTTCTCCCAAATCTCTGAAACAAGTATCACTGTGGAGTCATTACACTGCGTGAGGGCTGTGATATCTCGGTAGAAAATTCTATTCTCTCACAAACCGACAATGCTGCCTTGTACAAATTCCGTTAGTTGTTTTTGACGAGGGATATTTACCAACGAGGGACATTGAATTAAATGTTTAGCGCCGACAGTGGACAATAAACATATTTCAAAGCATCTTTACGGTTCTTTATACAGGGTGGTGCCGAATTCATGGTACAAATTTTAAAGGGTAGGTGCAGGACATTCTAACAATCATTTATTGTATAGGAATGTATGAGCGCAAGTGACGCGATGAGGTACAAACACAAAAAATAAGATACGAAAGGAAAGACAAAGGGTTTATTGAAAGCGTTGTTGACAAGTGTAATGCTTACAATAACCGTTCGTAATTGTTCAGCACATGAGCTATGAAGTCTATCTGCAGCGCACATTGCTGCACTCACCCGCTGGCAGTCGGAGAAGATAGTCTGCTGGATTCAAAGTTTGTACTCGCCGAAAATGGAAGAGGTGTAAGCGGTTTTAGTTTAACACTTTACAAATGGTACTTACACGTAGGTGATCAGCAAGAGCTCTTGAGCTTGACTCAGGTCTATCAGCCACAACGTTCAAGATGCTTTCTTCCAGCCTTGTACTGGCCGCGGTAGCCGAGTGGTATAGGTATCGGATCGTGGCATGCCTTGTCACGAGTTCGAGCCCAGTACCACTTAAGACCCGCCGTGTAGGGCAGCGATGCACGTTAAATCTGTCGAGAGCTGAAATGTCCTCCCGTTGGTGTGGTGTCGTAGTTGGAGGGGGGTACCAGCTCAGGTGTCGTCCACGTCACTTGACCATGGTTCAAAATTACGGGTCCGTCCCCAAAAGCCCTCGTGTAGCTGAACAGTGCGACGTTAATATTCAATCAATCAATCAATCCAGCCTTGTACTGGGTACAGCCAACACCTCCAAGATAGTATGTGGTGTTACAGCACATCGGCGACCAGCATCATGTCTGATGACGTGGAACGAAAGTGTTTCACGAAGTTGCCGTTGAAAAATTCTGAGATCCGGCATTCGCGTCGATCAGGAAACTGCGCGTGACCCATTCGTAGCGCAGCTCGGCCGTTACCATTTGCACGGCCGTACAAGTAATGCATTTCTTCATTTTCTGCATACGTAAAGTCTCCCATCGTAGACGTCAGCACAACTGCGAATGGACCCCCTACTGAGATACATCGTGTTGAGCGGCGTCTCTTTTCTTTTATTTCTCCTGTTTTCATCTCACTGCGTCTCTTACGCCTATACATTCCTTTGCAATAGAGGATTTTTACAATATCCTGCATTTAGTCTTATTGTACCATGAATTCGGGACCATCCTGTATACATGAAAAAAGCGGCCAATAAGGAGCCGGCTCTCCTTCCATGCATACAAAATCGCTTTGTAATTCTAATCTTTTGCATGTGTTACGTCGCCTTACATATCTTGTTAGTTTGATTCAATTTGCACAATTCCTTCATGGTGTTGCAATTTTTACAAACACTAGGGGAACGATAATTCTACTTATTACAGATTAACTATACATTACTGTTTATGTTTTCCTTTCAGTGTACTTTTAAAGTCCATAGAAAGACGACTGGACAGACCTTCGGAGCCTCTTTAGTGAAAATGCATGTGTTCAAGGTGAGGGCTGTACAGTATGTATGGATAGGAAACAACACAACAACGGATTTCTCTTTTAACAGAACAACAAATGTAAGTGCCAGAAACTGAATTATAAGCATAATATATGTATAAACTTAGTCACAATTAATTCGAACCAATGGAATTGAACCTATCTCTAAAACTGAAACTACGTTCTTTAAATTTTGTTATCACGCATTTTTTTAAATGCCTTTATTGCAAAAGATACGTGGCCGCGGTAGCCGAGTGGTATAGGTATCGGACCGTGGCTTGCCTTGTCACGAGTTCGAGCCCAGTACCGCTAAAGACCCGCCGTGTAGGGCAGCGATGCACGTTAAATCTGTCGAGAGCTGAAACGTCCTCCCGTTGGTGTGGTGTGGTAGTTCGGAGAGGGGGTGCCGGCTCAGGTGTCGTCCACGTCACTTGACCATGGTTCAAAATTACGTGGTCCGTCGACAAAAGCCCTCATGTAGCTAAACAGTGCGACGTTAATTTTCGATCAATCGATCAATCAATTGCAAAGATACATTTTGAGAGAAAGATGTCGAGTTTAAGGTATCCGACTACGTTCAGAACCGTTTTTTTGCAAAAGCGTATAAATAAAAAATTTTTATGATATTCACAGTGTCACTTGGGATTAGAAAATGTATAAAAAATTGTTTTAAGAATAGATTACAAAAAAAATTATTTAAGAAAAATATTTTGACAAAATAACAAAAAGACTCCATTTTAAAATTTTTTTTTAAAAAATGTTGTTATTTAAATTTTTCCCTGAATTAGTTTTCGTGACCTCTGACAGAGGCTCAACTGGGATTTTGAAATATATAATTTAAAAAGTGGTTTATCCATGTTTTGACAACAGAGGGAAGAAATTTTAAAAAAAACGCCGATTATTATTTCCAAGGGTTTTATGAAAATAATTGAATTTTTCAAAATCCTAGTTGAGCCTTTTGGCAGAGGTCGAGCTAATACAGGCGAAATATTATTATAATAGAAGCATTTTTCAAAAAAAGGAGAAATTTGAAAAGGTTATTCAAAGTTAATTTTTTAAAAATATCATATTAAAATTTTTTTTTTGTCAAAATGCCCTTTAAAAACAATTTTATATATGTTTCTAACCAAGGAAAAATTAAAATTAAAAATTTATCCATTTATGCGCCTTTTTAAAATCACGGTTCCGAACGTATAGTCCGATACCTTAATCCGATTTCAAAACAATTTTTACGACTTGAAAATTAATGAAAAAGACGTTTCATGCGCTTTGGTATATTCAAAAGCGCTTTTTTCTAAAATAATACCAAGTAAAGAAAAAAAAAAGAACAAAAACATTTAAATTGTGAGTGAGTGTCTATTAACGTCGCACTACAAAGCAACACGAGGGCTACTGGCAAAGGACCACCTGATCCGGCACCTCCCTGTACTAACCCCACACACACTACACCAACGAAAGTGATATTGAGCCACGTGGGTTTTTCATGCATTGGCCTCCTCTATACGGTGGGCCTTCAGTAGTACTAGAAATCACACTCGTGACACTTCGGCACCAAGTTCGTGAGCATAACTACAAGGTTCCCGCAGTCATAAACATTTAAATTGTATAATTAAATGAATTTTGTACAGGAAATATGAATTAATTTACGTTAGCGTAAACTTAATGCTAACATACATATGAACTTAACTAATCTATATAGTATATACAGGATGATTCGCTACCAGATAGACAAACTTGCAGGGTGTACAGCAAGTACAAAGACTATTCGGAATCACATCGGAATGGAGGATCGCAAATGCCGTAGTTGCGATCTATGGTAAAAAGAAGCAGAGAAAAGGAACAGAAACAGCAACGCATTAATGGGACTGGAAACCTTTTATTGAAAGGTTGTACAACAACAGGTGCTCGAAATTATGACCAGAAATCATCTGGCAGGCCTTACAGTGGCATTGCATGGAATTCCTTAAGCTCTGGAAGATTCCTGGAATGTCACGTATCCTCCCGGCAGCTACATATATTCGAACGATGTGTTTTTCAACTATGAAAACATGATAAGTATATACGAAAGGAAGATTTCAAGATTTATTTTGGAAGTAATTAAGGAAAATGGAACGTGGCGAAGAAGATCAGATTTCGAGCTCTGTCACTCATATAAAGATTCTGAGATCTTTAACTTCATCAAAATACCACGAATTAAATAGGCAGGTCACGTTGTCAGAATAGACGAAGACCGCACCACTGAAAAAGTCTTCAATGCCCAACCAATTGGCCCCCGTAGAAAAGGCAGGCCAAATCGAAGGTGGATTGATGGCCTAGAAAAAGATCTTCAAGTTTTGAAAACTAAAAATTGGATAACTCTAGTAGGAGGAAGACTGGCCTGGAAAAGGCTTCTTAAGAAGGCCAAAGCCCATCCTGGGCTGTCGAGCCATTGAAGAAGGAAGGAAGTAGGTTTTCAACTGAAGAAACGAGCGTTTCGTACAACAAACTTTTCATGTGAACCCAGAAGTAGAGGTCCACTCATGATAGGTCCGATGATCTGGCAGTCCAGCCACCACGAGCTATCCCCATCTGTCCGAAGGTTACTTTGAGGTGTTGGTGGAAGTGAATTCCGTAATGTGGCATTCTCGGAGAAAACCTCATTGGACCGTACCTTCTGTCCAGTCCCCTGGACGGTAGAGCATGTCTGATATTCTTGCAACATGTTCTGCCCGAACTTCTTGACTCAGTACTTGTTCCTTCGTCTTTGCGCCCCCGTGTGATACCATCATGACGGGATCCCTCCACATTACGGAATTATATTTCTCTGCTTCTTTGCACCATAGCTCGCAACTGCGGCATTTGCGAACCTCCATTTCTATGAGATTCTTACTCGTCTCTGTACCCCGTATACACTTTTCAAGTTTGTCTCGGTCTGGTAGCGAATCCCTCTGCATAAGTACTATTATATGTCAAACATTTTCTCTCTTTGGAGGAATTCTTATTGTGTATGTAATACGCAGTGTTTAAAACTTACTCACCATGTCTTGCTCCTAAATTTTGACTTGCTATCGATTTGCTGTTTATTTTCAAAAATAATCGAAAATAATCATATTAAATTTTGAAATTTTTCTCAGTCTGAAATCCGCCATAAAATCGATTTCTAACTTCCGTCATCAATACCCGCACAATATTGCAATTATTTCTTTTGAAAATTTACAACTCATCAGTTTTTAAAATTTTTATCATCTTCCCTCCAAGACAGCAGAATTGAATCTGGTGTCTGGACAATACATGTTTTTTTAACTAGTTATCAACGTAGAGGGTGATCTTAAGTGCTTTTTTTTTCTGAGATATTCAGGAACCGCAGCATTCTAGTGATCACGGTCATGAACTCGTGGCCGACATGCCGTGAGTTCGAATCCTGGTGCCGCTGAAGATTTGCTGAGTAGAAGCCTGATGCGCGTTAAATCTGGGAATATGAACGTCTATGAATATGAGTGAGTGAATATTAACGTCGCACTATTCAGCTACTCGAAAGCTTTTGGCGACGGACCTCGTGATATTAAACCACGATCAAATGATGAGGACGACACCTGAGCTGGCACACCCCTCCCCTCTCCTAACTTCCACACCACGCCAATGGGAGAACTTTTAAACCTCAACAGATTTAGCATATGTCACCCCTACAAGGCGGGTTTCCAGCGGTACTAGGCTCGAACTCATGACACCGGTCATGAGCCCGTTACCTTGACCACTAGGCTGACGCGGCCACCTATCGGAGTTTAAAGTACTCGCGTTGGCCCCATGGTGTTGAAATTAGAGTGGAGCGTCTGCTCAGGTTTCGTCCTCATTACTTGAAAGTGGCTCAATATTACGAGGTCTGTCACCAATATCCCGCGTTAATTACGAGGGCTGTTCAATAAGTAATAAGACTAAAATTATATATATAAAAAAAAACAATACCTTTAATCGTCATCGTTTACATGGTTTTTTTCAAAATAACTTCCATGGCACGTAATGCATTTATCCTATAGTTCTGTCCACTTCTTAAAAACATGTAAAAGTCCGTTTTGTGAGAGCTGTTTCAAAACCGCCTACACAGCCTTTACACATGCTTTTTTGCTTGCAAAACGTTTGCCTCGTAATGGTTTAATTTGAGGAAACAACCAGAAATCGCATGGAGTGAGATCATGACTGTATGGAGGATATGGTAAAGTCTCTACGTTGTTCTGCTGCGAAACATACAGTACGCAACAAGCAATATGTAGTCGATCATTGTCATGGTGCAATAGGAAGCCATTTCAAAGGAATCCTTTTAACGTGCTGTACCATTGTTTGCAGGAGATTCGTGTAGTACGAGTCGTTTACGGTAGTACCGGGTTCGACAGTGGGTTGATATACAATTCCTTCATAATAATAAAAAAACTCTAACTATGGTTATAACCTTACCAGCTGATTTCACACTTTTTGCTTTCTTGAGAGTAGGTGAAGATGAATGTTTCCATTAAATGCTTTGTTATTTTATGGTTGGATCATAGTAATACAACCAAGCTTCGTCTACTGTGATAAAGCATTTTAAGATATTGTTGCCTTCTTGTTTCAGTCTTCAATCAAATCGTATCATATCAAAGGTCTCCGATGCTGAATTTTGCTTCCATTTCGACAACTGGGCGCGTCTCGTAGGTGCCCACAAACACGCTTCAGTTCGATCACGTGATGCTCAGAAATACGAGTCTGTACACTCCATCTATCGGTAGCTTTTGTTAATACAGACAACAAACTTTTCTTATGCCACAGAAATTAACATTCCGAGGAGTGGTTTTGCGGCAGTAAAACTAGTCTTATTACTTATTGAACAGCCTACGTATCAAAGAGGGATATGCAACAATGCAGCCTATCAGATTTGAGACATTGTTATCAAAAATTCAAAAAGAAATGTCTCTTTTGAAAATTTGAGAGAGACGAAAACCTGGAAAGAACATACTCTTATTGAATGACGGTAAATCCTACTAGTCTAGATTCTTAAAAAATATTTTCTTCGGCAGACCATTTGAACGATGAAACGCTAGACGAGCTGTATTTTTTAAAACCTTATGTTCAGAAACACAAGAAATGAAGAAATATTTTTTTTTAAGTTCATAATGTACTATTTTTTTGTTTTTGTTTTTTATGATGAATAAGGTTTTTGTTTCGATTTGCTCTTCAATATAAATAATAATATTAAACCAATTTTTCAACTATGTTTTCAGTTTTATTATGTAATTTCAACTATGATAATGTGTAAGTATTTTTCATAAACAGTCCAATCCTATTCCCGGGAATTTAAAATATAACACGGGATTGTGTGTGCAAGCCCTAATGCATTTATCACATTACCGTCCTGAATATAACTATTTACTAAATATGTAAAGCATATTGGCTTTCTTTACAGGTCTTAGAAATTAACATTAACCAAAAACTGCATGAGGTTGGAAAAATCACATGGAAGACCCCCGACGCAAGATGTCCTATGTTGGGATGAAAATGTCAAGAAAATCTGCTGTAATCATTGAAATTTGCGCAAAATAGAAAAAAAAACAAACTTTTCTTTAAAGCATTTATTTAACTCGTTTGAAGTGTCTATATGCCAATATTGAAATCAATTTTAAGATGAAATAAATGTTCTATCACGATGAAATTGTGTTTCTTATCAATAACTTTTTGCTTCGATCTAATTCGCATCCTTTAAGAAAAATATTAGGCTCTTATTTTTTTTCATCATATAAAATTGTAATAATAATGTGAAGCGAAATTTTTCTGTGTGACACATTCTACCGCAAGTCACAGACAACAAAAGAACATGAACAGTAGCGCACACAGGAATTTTTCAAGGGGGGTCCGGGGTTGAAAGTTCACCATTCTTGTATCATGCTATTTTTGATTTTGTCGATTTTCAGGAACAAAACACAGTAAAAAACTAATTATTGAATAAATAATTAGCATTAATTAATAAAATTAATTATTAATAACAAATATTTAATTAAATTTTACGTATTATATACTTAGAATTATAACCAATCGGAAAAAAATCAAGGGCTTTGGGGGAGGTCCGGACCCCCTTGTGTGCGCCACTGGACATGAATAAAAACTCAGAATAAAAATTTATTTTCGTCTCAGTTGTCTAACACGAGACAGAGGGGTCTCACCTGAAAAGGGGGTCAGTTCGAATCACTACCCAAAGCAGCAGCCTAGGTCATTATGGATGATCTTCACGGCTTTTCACAGAAATGTTAACCCAGCAATTATACACTAAAGGGCAGCACAGCCTTACGCTTACGGGAAAAAAAAATTTCGAAAAGCATTCACTATAGAAATAGAAAAATATCTTTACAGGTTCATCTATGTTTATACTTCATAGTGAGTCAAATACCACTTTCAAACATTAGAAATGGAAATTACCTTTTGTAAAATTATAAGTAAAAAAAGTATGCAACATTTTTAAAGTCTTTATTCGCAGCACCATTTTAGTAAAAGTATATTATTTATCAAGAATTAAATTCTGAATGTGGTAAAAAATTAAGGCATTAAAAATGTTAAGTAAAATTGTGTGTGTTATAGAAGATAAATTTGGTGTGTATATATTGAATATAAAATTTCCGTTCTCTCCTAAATGGTCAAAATAAAGAGTCATTTTTGAATCCATAATTCTTTTACACAAAAAAATAAAAATTATAAAATATTTGTATGGTATATATTTAGCACTGTAGGCTTTAGTACTTCTTCACATTTATTTTATATTACTATTTATTATGTAGTATAGAGATTTCTTAACACAACATCTGTTTTTCAGAATTTGACTGGTATAAATTTGTCACACAGATGTGCATTTTTTTTACTATGGATAACATTTATTGGTATTTACACAAGGGTTATCAAAATGTAAAGTTCATTTATTTTGATAAATTTCACATTTTGTTGAAATATTAACATTGTGTGTTGAAGAAATCTATGTAAAACCGCAGCTGAAATGTATTAAGCATAAGAATACTCCGGACTTTAATTTTTACATGCATTAAAGTCTAAAAATCTCATCTGTATTGATATTATCCTGCATATAAATTTAAGGCCTGAATAAATTTGTTGTATTGAGTTAGTTACAAATATTGACCCAAGAAGTGTACTTCGATCAGTTCTACCCTTCAGGGGGCTCACCTTCTTCAGGTGAGTACGGGTGTCACACAATCTCGAGGTACCTTAGTGATCTTTTCCTTTTCCCAAGGGGTTTACTATCTTTGGTAAACACGGGTGTCACGAACCCGGGGTATCCTAGTGATATTTTTCTATTTTCGACCCTACTTCTTGTAATTCAATTTCCTGTTTTCTTCCTTTCCCGTCTAGACCACAGATAAATATTTTTTATACAACATTACATATCTAAAATTCTTTATTAAATTATATTATTGATTGCTATTAAAACGGTTTCATTCTCATTTTGTAAATCTTTAATTTGGTTCCTTTTGATATTTAATTTTATTTTGTCTAATTTTGATATTCGTATTGTTTTCTACTAACAACGTTGGTTTCCAACCCGCATGTTTGCCGTATGCGGTGTCCCGTAAGGAGGAAAATGGTGTTCTGGGGATACCTTTGCGTTCCCTTTGGCCCACGCTTCGTTGTAGACGGGAGTGACGGGGGCAGGAGTGAGCCTGCTTCTGTCAATCGGCTGGTGGTACCTTTCTTCGATGTCCCCGAAGAGACACTGCTGTAGGGTTAGTGATGCATGTAAGGGGTGGCAGGTTTACCCCTTGGATTCTCACCCTGATGCTGTAGCATTATATTCTGGGTGTACTCCAGGTAAGCGCAGTGCCTGGCTTTTGCCAAATGACCGGCACACTGCCTCCCTTGTTGGACTCCATGGTGTGTGGAGGCACGCCAGGACAAAGTTTTTTTTGTTTTTTGCATTTATGGATCCAATGCAGCTGTGCCCGGGTAAAGGCCTTGTCTTACCAACTCTCAACTTTGATCAATTGTCAAAAAATACAAGATTTTTACCGATTTCTCTACCAAATAACTATATGTAAAATGAATCGCCATTTGCAATACATAAAGCCTTAATAGGAATAGGTGGTGAACCGATATATATATATCTATAAAACGATTAAGGTCCGGGAATGTGGTTATCGAAACCATATTTGCTTTACAAACCAAGTTGTTACTTCTCGCTAAATCCTTCCTTAACTCGCCTGAAATTATAACTCCTCGTAAATCTCTAAACACCTGCAGAGGTGTCATTTCTGAACCTGACTTGTTGAACACTCCTGAATCAGAGATACTCGAAGGATTCTCTGATCAGGGTGTAATACAAGTCAAAAGAATTAACATAAAAAAAGATTCAACAGTTCTTCCGACTAAGCATTTAATTCTTACCTTTAATAACCCAAAACTTCCATCTACAATAAAAGCCGGATACCTCAACTGTAAATTCACCCATACATACCGAATCCTCTGCGCTGTTTTAAGTGCCAGAGGTTCGGACATTCGCAAACTTCCTGCCGTGGATAACTGACTTGCTCTAGATGTGCGTCTGCTGGACATGCTACCACAGATTGCATGCTAGAGCCAAAATGTATAAACTGCTCACAACCGTATCCTTCAGATTCTAAAATATGTCCTAAATGGAAAGTAGAAAAACAGATACAGAAAATAAAAATATTTCTTATCCGGAAGCACGTAAATTAATAGTCCCACGGTTATCTCAAAGTTACGCTCAAGCTGCCAAATCCTCTACTTTAAACAATTCTACCCAAACAGATGAAAATATAACAAAAATAAAATGTCCGCCTTTAAAAT
>BMAV01012496.1:75962-89819 GCA_019973955.1 Trichonephila inaurata madagascariensis | reverse complement strand
AAATCACCCATTTCTTATGTTATAAGCAAGTCTTACCAATCCATCTGAACCGATAGCTTTTACCATACTTCAGTTTAAACCCCTTTTTAAAGACATGGACATTTCTCCTATAGCCCATTTCGAAAAGGGGCCCGCCCCTCGAAAAGTTACATCAATACAAAATACGCATGTTCCAACCCGCCAACTGCTTCAAAGCCATTTCCAGAGAACCATTCTTTCCCTCAACAAATGCTACTTCTACCAAAAGTTTTTTTCCTGATTCTGGCTCCTCCCCGGGACGTCGTGGGATCCATAGGGGAGTTTTAACCCCCGTTATTTAGACTCTTCCATATTAACGGGAAAGAGACTTTCGTGCCCCAGCGAACAGAAAAAACTTCAGTAAGGGCCCAAGTTTCGAACTGAAAGGACGTATGAGCAGGCTCCGATCCCTTTCAAAACCCTATGTCAATGGGGTTCTCTATTTTGGTATGAAATTGTTTGTTTTCCCTAATGGGTTTTTAATAACAGTGGACTTAGTAAAAAACCCCCTTTCCCCCGTCTTCCCTTTATCATTTGGCGCCCACCACGTCATAGTATTAAATTTCATTTTCTTGTGAATGTTTTTGTTTCATTGATTTTTATTTAATGCATACATATATGCTTATGTGTATAAATAAAATGTACTCTAATAAACTTAATTGTGTTCAATACATGGCGATTTCTTTTAACAGGGAAAAATATTGCAGTCCCTTCAGTTTCATGTTAAACGGTTTTCACTGTATATTATATTAAAATAGGGTTCATATTTTAACTTTTAAGTTTCTTAATTACACTGTACCATCACTAACCGTTTCCTTAGAGGACCCCCCACACCTATTATTATCATTTTTCGTTAAATTTATGGCTATGAATGTGATTTGAAGGGAGAAAAAGATTATTTTAACACTAAAAGGTTAGTAACTGTTGGGTCTTTTGAGAAATTTTTACGCCCTTTTCAAAGAAACTCAACAGGTGAAGTTGTTAATTTTTGGAATTGATGAAAAAGATTCATTTCAAACGGGAAAAGAGGAGCTGTCGGTGAACTAAATCAGCTGTTTGGGTTTGGGGTGTGACTTAACGCAGTGCTTCTCAAAGTTTCTATATTCGCAACCCAAAATTCAATCAAAATTTTTTATCGCCCCCATACAAAACAATGCATGGAATTCAATAATACTATACTTTGATGCTAAAACTACGATACGACTTTAAATCTTAAATGCCTTTTGGGGATATAAACGTCTTTTCTATCCAAAGCGTAAATTTCCCCCCAAAGTATATATACATCTTTCCGAAACGACTTTTTGGGGCAATTGTTTTTCAAAAATTATTCCAAGACTTTAGAATGTAAAAAAAGAATCTTTTACGTTTTTTTTGAAGGATTTACTTTTTTGATTTATTTGCATCTTTTTTTCCTTTCCTAAAAAAAAAATTATATACCCCACCCATGGAAATGATTGGCATTGGGAAGCGAATGACTTAATTTTTTAATTAGTTAAGGGGTTTATTATAAACCGTACAAATTATCAAGATAATTTTTTTTATATAATTTTATATGTGACAAGCCCATGGATCACTGGTAATTTTAAACTTTTTCTTAACTTAGTATTGTTAAAAATTTCTTCAAAAAATAAAGCACATATATTTATATAAGGTAATATATCAGTGTAAATGTGTATTTTAGTTTTTTTTATGTGTATTTATTTTTTTTTTTTACCAGAAATTTCCCCAAAACTCTATACCTTTTGTTTTCGACTTTTCAATATGCTCGCGACCCCCTCGTAGAGTTGTCATGGCCCCCAAGGGGGGTGCGCCCCACAGTTTGAGAAACTCTGACTTAACGTCTTCCAAATCCGTTTCTGGTTGTAGAGTATAGATATTAAGAGTCATTAAGTTTTGAAAAGATTCGTTGTGAGGAGTTGGTCTTACAGCAAAAGTAATTTAAGATATTGAATTTTGTGATTATTTTTGAAGGAACCCCCCAGATAAGAATATGTAAAGAGTAGGAAACGACAGGAGGTTTTCACCAAAAAGATGGTATTAATAAAATGCACTGATTAATGGAACCCAACATATTGCAGCGTTGGGGTTTAGTTAGTTCGGGTTTTTTGGCGCAAGAGCCATTTTTTATACTGCGCCCAAAAACATAGGTCTGGGTCTGACGGAAAAGAAGAAAAGAAAGGATGATAAGATGGAGGGTCCAAAAAAAGAGAAAAAAAAACTGGGGTCTGGAACCCGTGTTTTTCCGATAGTAAAACCCCTTGGGAAATGGAAAAAAAAACACTAGGTACCTCAATTGGACACCACCCACCTAAAGAAGGTGAGCCCCTGAGGTGTCAACTATTGCGACAACTTTAAGGTATCCGACTACGTTCGAAACCGGGAAAAAAGCGCAAAATGGATAATTTTCTGATATTTAGTGTCACTTAGATTAGAATAACGTAAAAAATTTTTTTAAAGGGAAATTTTTGAAAAAAAAAATTATTCAAATTTATTTCGAAAAAATTATTCAAATACCCTATTTCGGCAAAAATTAACTTAGAATAATTTTTTTTTTCAAAATGTTCTCCTTTTAAAAAAAATGATTCTAAAATGAAAATTTTTTCGGCGGTTTACAAAAGAAAAAAGACTTTTCCAGAGAGTCTGAACTAGATTTTGAAAAAATTCACATTATTTTCAGAGTTACCCCCAAAATTGTCGGCTTTTTTCTTAAAATTGCCCCCGTTGTCAAAACGGGGATAAACGCACCCTTTAAAAAGGGGATTTCAAAAAAAATTTTAGTTGAGCCTCTGTAAAAAGATTTGAGCGATATACAGCAAAATATTTTTATATAATAGAAGCATTTTTCACAAAAGGAGAATATTTTGAAAGTTGGTCATTCTATGTTCCTTTTTTTTCAAAATATTGTACTTAAATCGTTTTTTATTGTAATAATATTCTTAAAACAATTTTATATACATTTTCTAATCTAAGTAACACTAAATATCATAAATATTATCCACTTATACGCTTTTGCAAAATCACAGTTCCAAACGTAGTCGGATACCTTAAAGATCAATAAATGCTCTGATCACCAAATTGGCAATTAAAATAAAACTGATTAGAAATTTTAAGAAAAAGGAAAAAAAGAGGGGCCATTGCATTTTGAAGTTTAATTTATCGATAAAGTATAAGAAGCTATGGGGAGAGGATTGCTTACTGGCTTGGCATAAAAAACAATAAATCAATGTTCGATGTTAGTAACAACTTATATATTTGCTTACTATAAATCCCTTTTAAAAAGTCTAAAAAAGAAATCGGATTGAGCCTATCACTCTGCCAACGCCGTATTCAAACACGGTGATTATCATTGGACAAACAAAAGCGTGAGAATCGTCTGAGAGCACGACTGTGTACCTTTCCGTCATTCCTGTTGCGCTAGTCCGTACTTTATCAAATGTACTCGTCTGTTCTTTGAGATCAATGACAGTCTTCTTAACGAATAGCAGGTGAATGAAGATCAGTAAAACCAATCGAAGTATCTGGTCGATTCGCTAACATCAAGTGCATCCTGCTGCTAAAAAGATATGGAGGTGACTTGTTGGGAGATTTGTCCATCCACGCGTGATGACGTCAATTTAGCTACACCGGCACCCCCTGAAATTTGAACCCATTTCTTGTCCCAATCATCTTCTCCTCAGCCATTGCTCCATGAATGAGTCTAGGTAAGTGGTAGTTGAGACGATGTATGGACCAACCCTCCCCCTTCTCAACTTAGTTATCATGCCTAATCATCTGCTGGTTAGAACCTACTCTTTTGGTAATGACGTGACATTTTTTACTGTTGCAAGTGCCCTCAGAAATCAGAAAGAAAAAAATCCATGAAATCTTCGGACATTGCGCGACATACAGCAGCTTCATTTCCTTATATTTCATTCAAAGCGTACCGGAGAGATACGCATTTCAAATCATTTGCCTTACTGTTCAAAGGTGCAGACATTATACACTTTGTATGATATTCTGGTTATCTCTTCTTGGTGTATTTTGAATGCCTCTTAGTGTATATCCTTCTGCTTGGTCATTAACTCATCTTATTTCTCTTCTTTTTTTTTCCATTTTGACAAGTATCTGAGAAAAAAAACCATGCTACCCGGTAGTATTATCTTTACAAAGCCTTGTATAACAAAAAGGTTTAATTCGATTCAATACAAAATAAATGAGAAAAACTTTGAGAATATAACATTATCTCAATAAGCAGAGTTTACAGACTCTAACACAAGAAAAAATCTTAAAACATGCAATTAAAAAAGTAACCATTAATCTTATACCTAAGCACAAAGAGAATTTTATCGTATTTACTAACCTATCCTCAAAATTGGCAACCATGTATTCAATCTTTGGGTGCGGATATAAGGATTTTGCAGCTTCTATCATACCTGGAACAGTATCCAAAGCAATCAACTTCTTGAGATTAGGAAAACAAGGAAATATGAAATTGGACGTAAGTCTACCAGGTCCACATCCAACATCCATCACTACTTCTTCTTCACCTTCGCTCCAGCCCAACTGCGGAAGCGTGACTTTAATGAATCGTACCACACTGTCCCAGGGTATGTCGAGCTTTTTGTATATTTCTGCATCGTAGAATAACTTCATTTTGTAAATGTTTCAACTGAAAAGAAAAAAGAGTTTAGGATTTTGGCGTCAATAAATGGTTGAAAAGAAAGATCCATTTGGTTTTTGGGTACTCTCGGCAAAATTAAATCACTAATATTTAGCGTCCGACGAAAACTTGAATTAAATTAATTCGAGCGTCAAAATTTTAGGTAGCGAAGGCCACTACTAGATGGTGCCATCATGAAATGGCTTTCACATTTGAAGACTTACCCGTGTCTGCAAAGGCTCAAGTGCATGTATGTAGTCCATTATAGGGGGAAAACTCACTTTTACAAAGAATTATTTCGAAAACATTTATCTTTAGATACTTAACGAGCTGTTGAAGTATTGGTAAAAAGTCGATCCTTTTGTTATATATTATAGAAAACAGATTAAAAAACACTTACCCGGAGTATTCTTGTAACTTATTAATTTCCAAATATTTATTGTTTACCACAATGGCTTGGTTTTTAAAATGCGAGTAGTAATGCCTTTTTGAGATATATATAACTCTCTATTTCAATATAAAAGAACACTTGTAGCAAGAAAGCTAAATCTGTGTCTTGCTTTTTATTTGAATACAAAATGTACTTCACAAACAATGGCATGATTTATTTTTTATCTCATAAATTGACACTCTTCAACAATTTTTTTTTCAAAATTTTGCTCAAAACAGGCTCGCTTGCTTACACGTCTTAAATATAATGTGTACGAAATATTAAAACTACTAGTAAATGTATCTTGGATAAAACAAGAATCATACTTAATTTAATTTCCTTTTTTCTTGACCTAAAAGTAATCGAAAAACCGCTTTTATACACTGACTTAAAGTAGTTGACTGTCCATTCGAAACAGAGATTTTGAAAAAGCGTATATTTATCGTCAGGTGAAATTTTTTTCAGAATATTATTACAAGAAAAAATATTTAAATGCTATTTTTGGCAAAAGATTAAGAAAGAATGGTATTCTTCAAAATAAATTAATTTTATGAAAAATTCTATAATAATATTTTCTATTCATAACTGGAACTTCTTCACACGGATAAAGCTAAAATGTTTTAAATATATAACTTAGAAATAGATTTATTCATATTGTTGACATCAGAATAGAAGAATTCTATAAAAAAAACCGCTAAAATAATGGAAAGTTTTCAAAATTTTTTGTTTAATCCAGGTATTGAAGTCCTATCTATAAGTAGGGAAAGCACTATTATAGAAGCATTTTCCCTAGAAGGAGAATGTTTTAAAAATACATCATTTTTCATTTTTTGCTAATAAATTGCATTTAAATATTTTTTTCTTATAATAGTATTCTCAAGACAATTTTATATGTATATTCTAAATTGACAGATACTAATTATGAAAAAAAAAAAATACCCAATTAAATATTCTTTCAAAATCACGGTTTTGAATGTAATGCATGAATTCATTAAGGTACTGGACTACGTTCGGAACCGTGATTTTAAAAAGGCGCATAAATGAATAATTTTCATGATATTTAGTGTCACTTAGATTAGAATACATGTATAAAATTGTTTTAAGAACATTTTGACAAAAAAAGTTATTTAAATACAATAGTTCGGCAAAACATTAACTTAGAATGACCTTTTTTCAAAATGGTCTACTTTTGTGAAAAATGCTTCTATTATAATATTTTGCCTGTATATAGCTGAGACTTCTGTATAGAGACTCAAATATATGACTTCTGAAAAATTCACACTATTTTCAGAGTTACAACCCATTGAAATAACTATCGGCGCGTTTTTTTCTTAAAATTTCTCCCCTCTGTTGTCGCAAAACATGGATAAACACGCTTCTAAGTTATATATTTCAAAAATTCTAGTTCCGCCTCTGTACAGAGGACTGAGCTATATACAGGCAAAATATTATTAAAATAGAAGTATTTTTTACAAAAGTAGAATGTTTTGAAAATGCGTCATTCTATGTTCATTTTTTGTCAAAATATTTTAAAATAATTTTTTATTGTAATACTATTCTTAAAACAATTTTATATACATTTTCTAATCTAATTGACACTAAATATCATAAATATTATCCATTTATATGCTTTTGCAAAACCACGGTTCCGAACGTAGTCGGATACCTTAAATTATTTTTTCTTATAATAGTATTCTTAAGATAATTTTATATGCATATTCTAATTTGACAGATACTAATTATGAAAAAAAATATCCAATTAAACGCTCTTTCAAAACCACAGTTCTGAATGTAATGCGTGAATTCATTAAATAACTTATACAATTTTCTCCTGATATTATTGAAGGTTTGAGTTAATAGTCTTCATAAGCATTTTTTCCCTACAAATTACACTTATTGTAGAATGCAGTTTAACAGTTTCTGTTTTCCTTTTATTTTCTGAATCGTTAGAATCATAAGGGGAAAAAATATTTGAGAAACAGAACAGATAACTTACCTCTATAGTCAAGGACAACGGAAACTTGATCCAATCTCGACGGGAATATATAAAGCCCAAAATACTTTACAAAAACATTTTAATTGGATCAATAATAATGAAAAAATTGGCAAGTCATTGAACAGTTTGGTTTAGATAAAAATAATCTGTCAGTTATATATGTCAAGTACACAACGATGTTATATTTTCCATCGTTGTCAGCAGATTTCTTCCTGTAATATTTGTATGCATGGCTAAACCGTCAATAATTGGATTGAATTTCCTGACAGTTTATCTTTGAAATTTATGCTATCCAATCTTTTTGCCATTAAGATGATACATTGTGTCTAACTGACATGACTAGTTTCTTTTTAACACGAGATATCTACTAATTTCAGGTAATAATATGCAAATTAAAGTAAACACATACTTCATCATAGTTTTTATTTTTTGAGGAAAAGAGAGAACAGTCACGGGCATTCGAAAATAAACAACTTCTTGAGGAACAAGTTCACATGAGTACTAGTGCATCTGAAGTTGATTTCAGATGACAATGCAACTGTTTGGCTCGAAATATATATATGTTTTATTATTAAAACTAGCTATTATTTAAACCAAATAATAAATATATTTATATTGATACATATATACATTATTTTTTTAGGTTTTATTATTAAAATTACCTTTTGACAAATATGCATAGGTAAGGAATATTGCTGAAGTCCGCATGCTGACATCGTCGCACCAGATAATATCATTGGGTTATTATTATGATTGTACCTTGCTTGAAATTGTTACAATGAATTTTTCTTTTTCTGGAAATTGAAGTTTTTGGCTGTGCTGAGGGACAATGGTCGCATTCAAAATTGGACATGTTGTCACGTTATATTCAAAAACTTTATTTCATATGAATTTGCTTAAACATTTAACGCACACTTATTGTGAAAACAACCCAGGAATTTTTTTTTTCTAATGGAAACGCATTTTAGATCCTTGTTTTGAAGAAAAATAAAAAAACAAAATTAATGAAAATTTTGATCCACATTGAAAATAAGGGTCAAATATTGAATCTTGCAAGCAAATTGACTTTTAATATATTTCTTATCGTATGGCTGTTTCGAAGAATCATATTTTATTATCATGTTTTTATTAACTCGCTTTCTTGTCTCTCACTGTGGGATTTTGTAATTCATTTTAAACTAACTTCCCGATGAGCTAGAGACTTGAAATTTGGACCATAACTCAGGATGACAATGAAGAAGAAAACGAAAAAGACGAAATCAAAAATTAGGCTTTTCAGTCCATTATAAAAACATGGTACATAAATATTTATTTTTAGATAATATACTTGATTATCAGTAAAAATGCTTGCACTTTTTCAACAGAAATCAAAGCAGTAGTAGTATTAATTGTAAAAAAATATTCAAAATTTTTTTCTGTCAGAATTATTTGGAAGCTAGGTGCAACGCATAGCCCAACATTGCGATTATTGCGCTTGTAAAGACTCTCTTTTTCTTTTTCTATCACTTTTAGCACTATCATGTGGAAGATTATTTTTTAAAAGTTGGGGGAATAGAACTAGGGAAATAGTGTTCCATTAGTCGAAGAATTCCAGAAGTTTTGGGTCTACTCGTTTTTTTTAATGTTTATTTGTATCGCTATCATAACTTTGTATAAGTCTTTCTATACTAATTTGCTTCTGAATTCTAAATTTTTTGCCTCATTTTTTTATACTAAACATATGCGTTCCAAATGCAGCTCTCTAGCAAATGAAACATATAATACTTTTTAATAATACTTATATAAATTTACTTAAGATGTTATCTAAGTTTAAGAAATCACGACGATAGCCTCACGAGTGCAAATGACGATCTCTTGTATTCGAGTATAAATGCAGCAGCACAAAAAACGACTCCGCTCGAATTATCTCGATTGCACACAGCTTGGCCACTTTAGCTCGAACAAATTAAGGTATCCGACTACTTGAGACAACTTTTTTTGAAAAAATGAACATATGGGGATTTTTTTGTGATTTTTAGGTCTATTTAGTATATTTTAAGCAAAAAATCGTAAAATTGAAAACAGAAAAAAAATTTATTATTATTAAAATGGGAAAAAACTGGTAAAAATGTACAAAAAATTACATAAACGGGGCCCTCTCTGTACAAAAAGTTTTCGAACAAATTCTCAATTTTTCAATTTTAATGTGTTACTTTATTATTCATGTTTGAAATGACCTTCAGGATAATAGATATTTTAATTTTTACAAAAACTAGAGCCCTCTATTTTACTGACTATATGAAATTGCTTAAAAAAACAGTGATTATATTCACATAAAGGACTGTAAATTTTGAAATAATGCAGTGATTGATAAATCTGAAGAACAAATTACTTCTACTGTTATGCAAAACATTTACAAAAAGTTTCATTAAATTATTTTCAAAACTTTTTGAGCAATCGCTGTCCGCGTTTGAGTTTTTCGAAAAAAACACATTTCGAGTAAAACACATTTTAAAGTTTGACATCTTGTGTAAAGTTATGGCATCTTCTTCAGTTAAAACACTTGTAGTTTTTGTTCTAGTGAATGGAAAATAAAAAGCTTGGTATTTTTATTAAGCTAATAAGATGGTCAATAAAATAAAATCATAAAAATTTTTTATCAATTTTTGAAAAAAATCATGATTTTAGGGAAGTCGGATACCTTAACTCGATCATGCACGTTAAGTTGTTAGCGAATTTATACCCTTACCACACACACACACACAGTCCACGATAAAATGATTTAGTAGTGTTATTCCACAGTTATTATTGAATATATGCGAAAGCTTCAAAAACCTTCCAGTTTCAAGTGCTAATTTTGGTATTA
The DNA here is from genome assembly GCA_019973955.1 of Trichonephila inaurata madagascariensis. Classification (NCBI taxonomy): domain Eukaryota; kingdom Metazoa; phylum Arthropoda; class Arachnida; order Araneae; family Nephilidae; genus Trichonephila; species Trichonephila inaurata. Next base: position 79,891 of record BMAV01012496.1, on the reverse strand, counting down.
TTGATATTGCCATAATGTGTTCACACATTACTGGCTTTACTTCATTCAAATGTTTGTAAATGCAGCAAAATTTTTGCAGATATGTGGTTGTATATCAATTATAAGTAACGAATGAGAAGCATAAGAGTAGAGCAGAATCTTTTGAAAAGTAAGATTTTTTTTAATGTCCAAATTAAAGCGAATAAATATTTTCGGTTATTTAAATTTCAATCATCTGAATATTTTCTTTAATCAAAATCGTATAATAATACGAATAAAAATCTTTAAATACAATACAGACGTTATAATATATCATATTTACTCTTTCTTATCTATTTTCATAAGGTACAAGAAATAATTTAATAACATTTTAAAAATGTATGCGTAAAAGAAATATATTCCTGCAGTATTAATACATTTATTACACGCACTCAAAATAAAGATTCCCCCCCCCCCAAAAAAAAATCACACAACAGCGAAGAAAGAATTTTAAAAAAATACACAGCATAGAATTTTAAGGTTTTTTTTTTTTTTTTTTTAACTTTAGGAAGATTTACATTATAGTTTAAAAAAAATTGGCAAAAAAGTAAATGTTAAAATTATCACACAGTTACGGATAAAAAGGTACGGTTGAACCTCTTTTTTTTGTGCGGTTGATAGGAACCGCATAAAAATAACCGCACAAATAAAATACTCGAAATTTTCATTAATTCTTACATAAACAAGCAAATTCGTCGAAATACTGTAAGAAATTTTTTTTTATGTGGTCGCACAAAAATAAAATCGCATAAAAAAAGGACCGCACAAAAACAGGTTCTACAGGTACCTTTTATTTATCCATTTAGTTTCTTACCTTTTATGAAAATACCACTAAAAAAGAAGAGTGAGAGGGTATAAATACATAGAATTTATACAAATAAAATTAATAACATTCAAAAGATTCGGAAACTATAAATAAGTGTAAAAATTTACTATTTTTGAATCGATGTTTACTTAGTTAATGAATAAAATGATAAATTTTTTGGTCATTATTGTATGGCGTGTTGAGGAAGTTTGAAGGAAGGTGTCGTGCTCGTCATTTGACCATGGTTCAAAATAGAATGGTCTGTTTCCAGTGGTCTTTATATAATTCTATGCTACGTCAAAAAACATTCAATATTTCTTTTTTAAAACTACTGCTGTGAAAATTTTAAGCACATTCTTTTTTTGCCCCATACACTGTCTCCACTTCTATATTTCTTTTTATTTATATTATACATTAAGAAGAGAGGTATTAAATTATAAGAGAGAGAGAGAGAGAAAGACGTACAATTTTCATTTAAGATGTAAACTTGATTGCTTTTATTTTTGGAATGAGAAACAGAGTAAATGCTGTTGCTTATATTATGAAATGTGTTTGTTAGATGATTCTAAGAAGAATAAGCTATACAGAGTGTATCATAACAGCGGTTACAAACTTTCGGTACAAATAGAGTATACCTGGACGATGAGAAGTCACAGTAACTTTTAGGAAACAATGGTCGGAAACGCCTTTCTGGCGCGGTAGTGACGACGCAAAACATAAAAAAGACAAGAAAAGAGGAGAAAACGTGTAATTACTATAATTCTTGGTACGGCAAAAATGCTGGAAAATTTGTGGTTGGTGTACGTGATAGATGGCGCTACGTAAACTGAAGCATCAGATGACAGTGCAGGCGCACGCGTGTCTTTTGCTACCTGGTTTACTATGAAGCTCTATTTCGCCTTCCGATAAAGGGGTAGTAGAATGGAACGTTGCACGAACGCTGAGTTCGCTGATAAACATCAGGAAAATAAGGCCAATGATTGCAATTTACGAGCCGCAAAGTGGTTGTACGCTTTTCGTTACCTTAAGATACAAACTCCCAACCACATCTTCTCTGAACTCTTGCTTCAGAGATTGTACATCAGCGGATCCTTCATCGTGGGCACACAAAAACAAGAAAGAAGAGTTGCAACGTCAAACAACGAGGAGACTGTACTGGATCTTTTATAGAACAATCTCGGTACTAGTTAGTGGGATGTCGTCAGTCATGTCGGGATTTCTCATATGACCGTCTAGCGTAGGGTTACTCAATATTTTTTTCCATCGGCCACATATATATGACAAGTATTTTGCCCGAGCCTGAACTTGAGTATAATGGGGAAAAAACACTATAAGACCAAAGGAGCATCAGACAAAGCAGAATTGATTAAAATATTAAAACATTTTTTTCGGTTTTTATTTTAATACACTGCTGTGGCCACCGTAAATGCAACACCAAGAAAGACTAGAGATAGCACAACAAAAATTATTTTGTAGATAACATGTTGACCAAGTATCAAATGATTAAATTTATAGACTTCTGTGAAGTATGGTTCCTGCCGGATTCAGTAGCCAGAGTAGCCGCCATTGTTGCAGATCACCGCTGCCACAAGCCTCGGCATTGATTCAAAGAGACTTTGGATGTGTTCTTGGGGTACAGCAGACCAAGCAGCTTCCACACGTTGCCAAAGTTAATATGGTGTGGTAGCTGGGGATGTAATCTATATCAAAATCGTTGAGCAACTATGAACCACATGTTTTCTATCGGCGAAAGATCCAGAGAGCGAACCGGCCAGGGAAGCAATTCAATCTGGTGATTGACGAAGAACCTTTGGACAATGCGTGCCACGTGTGGTCGCGTACTATCCTGTTGAAATATGGCTGTGGCCAAGCCCTGAAAGTAAGGAAGGACAACTGGCTCCAACACCTCGGAGATGTAGCGCTAGCTGTTTAAAGTACCGGCAATGTGTACTAGAGGAGTGCGAGAGTGATATCCAATACCGCCCCATACCATAAGACCCAGTGCAGGACCAGTGTGGTGGTGCATAACGCAGTTGTTCAGCTTCCTCTCTCCACGGTGTCTCCAGACTCAAATCCGACCATCGTAGTGTTGCAGACAGATGCGAGACTCGTCAGTAAAGACAACTTCATTCCATTCTGCTGCACACATCCTTCTTTCATCGTACCATTGGCGGCAGAGACATCTGTGGTTCTACGTCAAGGGTAGACCAAGCAATGGACATCTTGGGGACAGACCACTCTGCTGTAAACGGCATCGAATGGTACGCGCAGACACTGAATGATGCGTTACAGACTCAATGTGCTGTGCTAGGGTTCGTGATGTTACTGAGAGATCCGACCCTGCCATGCGCACAATTTACCTGTCCTCACGTGAAGTGGTGCACTGAGGTGGATGCGATCGACCATGTCGGTCCGTCGTACCCTCCTGCATCCAACGGCCACATATCCGCATTACAGTTGTTTGGTTTCGTCCAACACGACTACCGATTTCCCTGAAAGATAATCCACAATCTCGGTAGGCCACTATCCTTTCTCTGTCGAACTCGGATACTTGATCGGAAGCTGATCGCAGTTTTCTACGAGACATAACTAATCGTTTTTTTAAAAAAAAAACACAAGAAAAACACAATTGCCGAACTTGAAATCGTCGAAATCTCCAAGCGTTAAATAGCGCTTTGAGGTGGCGCTGCGACATGGTCGTCCTTCGATGACCATGTCGTGGGGTTTCAGCGTAAGTTAGAGGTGTGGGATTCTCGAAATGATGAGATATTTTAGAATTCTCAATATGACTTTTATTAAGAATTTAACTTAGATTACTTAGATATCAAACAAACTTATATTAAGTGATAATAAACCAAAACACGTAGTCTTAATTAACACAAATCGCGCAATTAGATCACTTATCAATATAATTATATTATATCCGCCTAATCTCAATCTCAATAATATATTCGCGTTCAGAATATAATCTTCCTACCTTGGTTGAATACTCAGCGTCCAATCAACTTCAAATATTTCTCCTAATGGTTGTACAATGGTATGTACCTTGGTTTAAATGGCTAGGTGGCGTCTTGATTCTAGGTAAGCCGTCGATCAACACTTCTAT
>BMAV01012496.1:51127-68262 GCA_019973955.1 Trichonephila inaurata madagascariensis | reverse complement strand
GTGTGGTGTGGTAGTTAGAAGAGGGGGTGCCAGCTCAGGTGTCGTCCACGTCACTTCGCAATGGTTCAAAATTACGTGGTCCGTCGCCAAAAGCCCTCGTGTTGCTGAACATTGCGACGTTAATATTCAATCAATCAATTCTACTGAATTGCGTGTTTACGGCTATCTGCTTAAAACTTACATTGTTGCTAAATTTTGCACGCTCGTGTAGTTATATACGCTATATTTCTAAAAAAAATTCCATACAAAGTGATTTTTTTTTAAGTAGAGTGAAAAGGATTAGATTACTTGCTATAAACAAATTATATGTGCAAAAGTATATTTTTCCACTTAGGGCAATATAATTTTAGAAAGAATACTTTGATAAAAACATGAAATTTATAATATTCAATACTGCTTATAAAAATATAAGATTGAATATCACAAGTCTTAATCTTCAGATATTTTATCATGTTCGAGCACAGTATCACTAAAGACCCATCATGTAGGGTAGAGATGCACGTTAAATCTGTCGAGAGCTCAAACGTCCTCCCGTTGGAGTGGTGTGGTAGTTAGGAGATGGAGATGCTAGCTCAGGTATCATCCTCGTCACTTGACTAAAGTTCAAAATTACGAGTTTCGTCGCCAAAGCCCTCGTGTAGCTGAACAGTGCGCGCGCGCGACTCTAATATTTACTAACTCATTCTGATATTTTTTAAAAAATTTCTATGAGTAAATAATGTTATTGATGTTATGAATTTTCTTATGATTTTAACATTTTGCAAAATTGATTTGACTACTCATCTAATTATTTTATAAAACTGATCGATGGATTATTACTGAATCAGTTTCTTATAAATTTCACTTCACAGCAAATGTTGTTAGACAACATAACAGCATGTGAATATACTTAAGCATCTCGCTATTTTCATTATATTATTTGTTTATTTTTGCTTATATTCTAATTTATTTTTTACGTAAGGTATGTATTTCTCACACAAATAAACGACACGGTACGAATCAATTGAGAAATAATCGGTCAAAAATTCAAATAAATTTCTTTTAGCTTAAATTATTCTTTATATAATTTTCTATAATCTCACAAAACTCTTGAAAGCTCAAAGTTAAAAAAACTCAGCGTTATGAGATAGCTTTTATGTTTGTTTTATTCACACCCCCGAAAGGCCAATACAAATTTTAAGCGGATTTATCTCAGAAAGAAAAAAAATAACTAATTTTTATTTATTTAAAATGCTACAGCTTTTTTTTTTCTATTGTGCCTAATGCTTTGAATTTTTGTTACCTATTGTTAATATTACATGCAATAAAAGTTGGAATGCATTTATTTTTAAATCAAAGCAATACTTAATTTTTTTTTAAAATTGTTGAATTAAGAATTTACACAATTTTTAAGGAATTTTCAATAAACATTCAGAAAAAAAAAGTATGTTTTACATAATATCAATCACGTTAGAAGTAAACCCATACCAATTTTCATTATACATTGCTTGACGCGTATTTGTAAATCAAATTTCATGTGTGTACTTCAATTATTGTAAGAAAAAAGACTAGCATTTTCAAATCTCTTCATAAATTTTTAAACTGTTCTTTAAAAAACTAAATGGTTAATAATTTGTAGTATTTTGAGCGCAAAATCAGTTTTACGTATTCTGTATACATTGGTTATAAGCAAAATAATCGTAATAACCATTAAATCGAAGATTTCTACACATAAATCGAACCACTTAGCTACTTAAAAAAAACAATTACTTACTCAAATGTTGATAACACTTTCAGTTGTGCGACAAAGTCAATGCCACGAATAATCTCTAAAATGTGATTGAGTTCCGAATGAAATTTAAGTTGTTTGAAAAGCAGTGCTTAATCAGATATCGGCTTGTCTAGACTGTTATGTAATGAGATCATTCTGCCGTATTTAGACAAATTCCATTCTCTGTAATGTATTTGAAATGAGATTGTAGGTGAAAATAGTTATAAACACAAGTAATATAAAAAAAAAATTAAGTCAGTTCCTACTTAGATTAACAAAAAAAATTTTATTCTAGTTACTTTTTATTAAATAGTTACAATTAATATAAACATGTATATACATAGGACAGAATCACAACATTAAGTGGTAATTAATTTTTATTAATTATCATTAAAGTATCGTATTGTCATCCAAAACAATCATTTATATAAATTTCAATTGAACTAAATACTTTAACACACGTGAGAAAAAAAACCTTTTCAAGTTTTGACACAAGTCAGCAAAAATGATGCCAACGTGGTTGTATTTGTAATTCTTTAAATAATTAGTTTTAATCAATTAATTTTTATTAATTATTATTATATTATTGTATTGTCATCTAAAATAATCTTGTACATAAAATTTCAGCTCAATTGAGCGCTTTAAAATGTATTTTATATTAACGATTGAAAATTCCACCAAGATAAATTAATAAATATATAAATAAATAAATATATAGAGTGTGAGAGCTAATAGTAGGAATTGAAAAAGGCTCAACGATATCGGGTAAAATTTAAAATTTAAATCACACACACACATAACCTTGATCATTCAATGAATTTACTAAAATTTCGCTTATATATGTTCGCATAGTACATCCACATTGGGGATCAAATTAAGAGAATTGTTACGTTTTGTCAATTATCTCTAGAACTACTGAACAGATTTTAATAAAATTTGGTATTGTTACGTAGATCCGAGGGTTCGAGGATTTTATGCAAAACAATCACAAAGAAAATAAACAGTTCTTTTAGAGCGATGCGAATTTATTATCAAAATTCCTGGTCCTTTAAATACAGGATTCAGCAGCAATATTCACAGAGTAAATCACCGAAGGTCTTCACACCTTCAACAGCAATCAAACACAATAACAGTGTTTAAAAATACACGTAAGTAAAGATTACTCACAAGCACAGCCGGGCTAATCAAAACAATCCTCACTACTCACTGGTTTAATCCAGACTCCTCGCCGTCCCGGCGAGCATCTCCTTTATAGGCGCGACAGAAACTTCCAGAAATATAACAGCTCGTGTCATTGAACGTGACACTAGTGGAGAGATCTACTACTTTCTAGAAGATTCCCGAGGGTTCCGAACTCGCCAACATGGTCGCCAAAATCGCCAAATTGGTCGCCAGTCGCCAAATGGGCCGCCAAAAATGATGCCAACTTGGCTCTACCGCCAAGATTTCGCCAAGTTCTCATTGGATCGCCATTATAACGTAAGGGTCGGCATTGCTTGTGAATGGTACAATTTTAACATGAAATAAACATAACATAGAGTAATATAAATGCATTAAACACTCAAATACAAATTATTTACACTATTTACACAAAATTCGTAACAGTATGTACATAAGGCTGATATATATAATGCAAAATAATAATAATAATAATAATCATATAACAGTTAAAATAGACATGCGTGATCGTGCGTAACACTTATAGTAGCCGGAAGGTAAAAAATACTGCAGTTGCAAAGATAACAAAAAAAAAATGGTTAATAGGGGATATGATTTCCCTCTTTCAGATAAACAGGCCTCACACCATGATTTTATACCAGAAATAAGGAAATTCATATATTCTTGTTGCAGTTAGTCCCACTCGTTCAGCAACTCTTTTCTCAAGCCATGGATGGTTTTCGGAGGGGGGTTGCGAATTGCAGTTGCCATTCCCAGAGTGTCTTAAGCATGCTTTATAGGGATCAGGTCTGGACATCTGGTTAGCCAATCCTTCTGGTGAAAATCCTCACTTTCAAGAAGTTCATCAAGCAGATGAGCTCTGCGTTGCTGGCCTTATCATTCATTAAAATAAAATCAGGGGCAACTGCATCCTTGAAAAGGAGATCATAAGACTCCCTATACCTCACAACAATCACAATGCTTCTTTCAAAGGCAAACGGGTGTGTTCAGCCATCCTACGTGAAACCTTCCCAGACCATTAAGCCTCCGCAATCGTGACGATCGATTTCTTGAAAACTGGAGGGCAGGTAGCAGGTCCCAGATTATCTCCAAACGTTCTCGCAGTACTTTCATATATTTTATTACAAATTTATCTGTAAATATACATTTTTTATACATTTTTTTTAAAAAAATTCTTTTAAATCATTTAACACTTTAACGCATTTGCCCGTATCTGACTCGGGTGAAAGTTACTGGTAAATTTGCGCATGTCCATGTCTCTCATGGGTGATCTTGTATATCGCACAATTTTATTTCTAATGCCCTTGTGTGAGATCCTTTTTAGAAAAAAACAGATAGGCTAGATTTATATAATTAAACTTATTTACCATAAATGGTACCACTAATGCAACATCGTTCTTATTTTCATGTGGTCCATTTTGATGATTAGCTGTATGTTTTCTAGGAATTCTTTGTTATAAGGCAGTTGGTGTGAAAAAGTTAAAACATCCATTTTAATTGCGTGAAATGGAATTGTTTAGAAAAATGTATCGGATAATGAGCGACTCTAATGATTTTGAATATACTTCATGGGGGGAATTTCATGCCAAACTGAATTTTTAGCCATTCTTATGCTTGTATGACATTTTCAAATTCAAAATAAACATGCAATCATATCGTTTATACTTTATTTAATATTTTTTAATAACTCCCCACCTCCTTTCCTAATCACACGAGCCTCACAACTTAAATTGCAAAAAATAACTTATACCATACCAATATATTTATTTTCTGTCCAAAAAATGTATCACTTTTTACCTGTTTTTCCCAAAAAAAAACTCGTGTTTTAAGGAGTTAATGTTCTAAATTCTTTTAATTTCGGGACTGAGAATCACTTCACAATTCATATGCCCCAATGAAAATTATCCAAAAATTGCTGCCATATCGATACAGCATGACAGTATGGGAGTACAAATGAAAGAAGAATAACCGCCTCAGTAATACAACGGCGTCTTAAGACTATAAGATAGCAGAACTAAACATAGTTTCAAGCCTATATTACAGTGTGCTAAAAAATGCCTTTTTTTGTTGTAAAAACTGAAATTAATTTCTATAAAAATGTAAAGAACCATTATCCTCTAAAATGAAAAACACTAATAAACGTGCTTATATAATAGTTTGTAAAAATTTAAAAATACTGTTCATGAAAATCTTTTTAAATTTTCAAACGATAAATATCATAAACACGATGAAATTAATTTCTGTCACAGTTTTACTTGAAGCCGCCTCAGCAGCATAACGGTCAACGAGATCCATCTAATTCCTTCTGAGGGAAGCTCATTCACTGCATTAGTGACTATGATGCTACCTAAAGAAATAGACTTAAAAAATAACATACACAGAGACACAGTAAAGTATACAAAAGTATGGTTTTGGGGGTTAACCCCACAATAGAACAACGGACTTTTAATTTTTACCTTAGAGATTTCGCCTCGGTGATTCGTCTACGTGTTTTGTAGGCTATAACCCCCTACCGCCCCCCCACTCCTAAAAGAGAGCTCTGTGCAATAGAGTACACATATGAGACATTAACACATGAAATGCTTATGATAGGCGATTCAGATAAAAGCTTAACCGAAATATACATATATATATATTTGTGGTGCATCCCGTAATAAAAATGATCTGAAGTACAAGTAGTACAAACAGCATTATATTTTTAATATGATCAAAGTTAATGCCTCAAGATAAACATTATGTGTGTCAAGAGAGTATTATATATATATCTCAATTGCTTATAAATATTTTGTTTTGATTTAGGTAAACACCGTCTGAAGCATTATCTTAATTTTTATCACTGTTGATATAAAATAAGAAACATTTGTTTAAATAAATTCAAGGTTTGAAGAAAGATACATTCGCGTGCAAGATATAAAAGGGAAACTCATACATTCGTTTGAGGCAATGTTACATTTTGCGTAAATAGGTGAATAAGATGGACTCCCTTATTTAGTATATGTAATTACTTTCTATCAAACACATCTATTGAACGTTAAGATTGAAAAATATTGTTGATTCTTTTCTGCTTACTTTGTCTATAGGCCATGGATTTGTTTGCTTTATTGAATCATAATTTAAACCTTTAACAGGCTATTTATTTCTACTAAAGGTACATTAAAATTTATTTTGTATATTAAGCCTGATTTACAAAAAGAACTTATTTGGCTTAGTAGATAGAATTAATTTGATTTTTAACACCATTTTTTTGGTGGTAAGTATATTTACCACCTCTTATTAGAGTTAATAAAAAAATAGAAAACTTAATGCTTTTTATGTGTTTTTTTTTTATTTTATTTATGAAGTATATATTTTGTAAGTACTACAAACTGGAAAAGGAATTGTATATTAACCCGGCATCACTCGAGCAAAAAAAGCGACCTAAAGTTCTCGCGCAGGCTATCTTACACCCAAGGGTGTTTACATTCTGTTTTTACCGCAAAATTTGTATATAAAAGTTAAAAAGGAAGAAAAGTAGGAAATACAATATGTTTATTACATTTTTCACACGTAAATTTAGTTTTTCTTTTCTTTTTATAAGGGCGTTCAGTACATTGTTTAGTGACGGAGCTTTATCACGCATTCTATTAAAAAACCTATTGGGAAATCTTTGGGGCCAGAATGGCAATTCTTTCCAACCAACTCAAGAAGAGAATGCGATTATGTAGATTAGGAATGTGTATATACTGGAGCTTCTCAGTATTCGCGAAAAGTTCTAAGAGAAGGTTCCCGTAATTCTAATGAGGAGGTCTAATATTGCCAGTGAAGTTCTAGGAGAGTGCTAGGAGAGTTATAAGTGAAGTTCAAAACCAGAAGATTAACCATTTGCCGGATGACGTTGGATCAAAGAGTATGTTGACGATATAAGGATCGTAGCTGTTCACCGTGGAATAGCGGTAAGAAAATTTAGATTAAACTTTAAGACTAGAGCGGATTCTAGTAAGTTAGGAAATCATCTATAAATATAGATTCGGATGTTTATTGCGCCATTTGATAGTATTCTAAGTCATATCACTCCTGATCATAAGCCTTCTAGACTAGTGTTGTTTTGCTGAATATAAATTGGAATAATAATAAACTAATTTTATTATGGTAGCGTTTAGTGGTCAATCTTTTATCCCCTCAAACCTAGGTCGCGTGGATGAAGAGTTGATACGCACAGCCCAAGGGGTATCACAATTTATACACTCCTTTAGTCTCGTCGTGAGTGAGTGCGATGTTTTCTCTGGATCTTAATTTTTTTTTAAATCTGTATCTTATTAAATCTAAACATATAATAATAAACTTCTCTATTTTTGAAATTCAAAAATTGGGTGTTTCTTTTTTATTTTCTCCTATTGTTCAGCAATAGTTTTTTTTCTTTCAAAAGTTCATCTGAAAGTAGATAAGATGTGTACCAGTTGTCTGCTTTAAAATTACGTTCTTCCCAAATGTTTTTATGTCTTTACATATAAAACATTTATTTTCAACAGTGTCCCCTCTTCTAAATCGGGATCGATTTCCGTGGAGGAACAATACTTGCTGTTATACATTTCATCATTTAATTTTTCCTCATCATAACCACAAAGAGAATTTCTTCACCCGAAAATACTGTTGTACTACATCTATTACACACTGTATCTGTTAAATTGTTTAAATATCACATTTCTTCATCATAACTACAACAATACGCCTTAGAGCATTTGGAAGATTTTAAACGTGATCATGCATTCAGAACTGTAACGGTGATTCACGCGCAAGGTATGACATACCAGAAGAGGCGGTATCCAAAAATGTGTATATTCAGAATTCTCCTACAAGCTAAGGCCTCTCAAAGGATATGACCTGAAGGAAGGAGGTTCGTTCTGGGTACCTTCCGTTCCGAACGCGAGTACTTAAGATCACGCCAAAACGATCGTCTTCGCGCGATGTTGGTACTATAATTCATATAGATATCACACCGCCACATACTCCCCTGCCAGTGTTTCGGCGAATAGGCGAACAAACGCGATACCATATTCGTGGCGAGCATGTAAGCAGTTGCGTCACTTGGTGGGTTGCGTCATTCGTTTCATACGAGACGGCTTGAGAATTGCGTCATTGTGTGACGGTTTGATTGCGTCATTTGTGTGAGACGACTTTGAGAGAAGTAACGGCTTATTTGCGTCAATGTTTGACGGCTTGGTTGCTTTTGCGGTGGATAGATGGCGCCACGACTGCGGCGAGTGAAGAGTGCGGTTCCTTTGCACGGACAAACGTATGAAGGAAGGAAGATTCGTTCTGGGTACCTTCCGTTCCGAACGTGAGTACTTAACCGATCACGCCAAAACGATCGTCTTCGCGTGATGTTGATATTAGTTCATATAGATATCACACCACCACAGACCTTTAAGTCAGCTATACGAAGAACTATCCATTTTACAAAATGGCTTAGTAGGAGCGTTGAAAAAAGTTAGACGGTGGGTATGACACACCCTGCGCGAGAACTGCCGTGTTAAAGTGGTGTTTTTTTATTCATAGATAACATTTTACAATATTATTTTCAATGAAATTTTGGAAAATATCGGAGATTTTCATAACGGGACATTGTAAGTTTTATATACATATTGTGTTTTCTCTTGATGTGCCTTAGTGGAGCACAAAAGGCAGCACCATTATGTGTACCATAAAATTGGAATGTGTCAATAAACATTATTCTATATCATTTCATACGGAACTATTTTTTTATAGCCCAGGAAACTTATGAGTCGTCCTTTACGTTTCCCTCTTGAAAATTCTGAGATCTCAATCGGCGTACTACACGAAGACGAAAACCTAGCTGGTCTTAAGGACCCATCTATCTTCGACATAATGTCACACAAAAAAGCAATTGACATCTGCCAGACCAATAAGGTAGTATATCAGTGGCGTAACAAACACCCTCGCCAACCCCACATTGCAGGGGGGAGGGAGGACGGACTATAGGGAGCCCAATGCTTGACTGATGCTAAGTACGTATTTAGGCTTAGGGCCCAAAACCTGAGTTCGCAGGGGGGGGGGCTAATATTCTCCGTTACGCCACTGCAAAATATCCTGTTATTATGTATGCAGGGAGTTTGGTAATAGAGTGTGTAAGAGTTTATAAATTTTGTTTAATGTTTTGAAATTAATAAATGGCAGCCCGAATGAGAAGTGGTAAAATAGCTTACCATAGTCATTTAAAAATTAATGCAATTGATGGTAAGTATAATCGGCATTAGAAAGGGTTAAAAAAATTATTCTGTACATATAGGAGAAAAGAATTATTAACTACACATATAAAATGGGTTTCAAAGAAACACTTTCAATGGAAATTTATTTACTGGAGGAGGAGGAACATATTTTAAAATTCTCTTGTCCTCCCCTTTGAATCCCTTAAATAACACTTTCATGTAGTTCATTTTTAAAGCAAACTCCAATAAGCCACACAGTAAGATAATTTTATTTTTCTGTTGCAATATGATATTAATTCCTCTATTTTCTGTTATTAATATTAATCTTTTAACTTTTTATTCATCCTTTTGTTCAAAATTGGCCGAAAAAAAAACAGTAAAAATAAATAATTACAAAATATTTATCAAAGCAGTTTTCTCAATATTTTATAAATTTTTCAATATTTTATAATTATGCCAACAATTTGTAATCATTAAGTTTTCTAATTCATTCAATGAAAATATTGTTCTAAAAAATCGCTAATATTTATTATCAAGAAAAATTCAGATATTGTGTTCCATTCAAATATTAAATGCTGTTTTGAAGGCAATATTACTTCAATGAATGTGCAATTTCAAAATAATGAATGGAATTTAAAATAAGCTTTCTAATAATTAATAATAATAATTTCATTTTGGCAATTCCTGATGAACAATTTATCCTGAAACACTTTACTGGTGTGTTTGATGACGTAAGTTACTTTTTCAGAATCCTAAAAAATAAATATAAAAGAGCTATTTTTTAAAAATACATACATTGCATTACGTTTAACACGAAAACATTTAAAACAAAAAATCGGTTAACACGAAATGTAAATCGCTTTACACGAAAAGATTTCCTTTTTTTAGGAAAAGGAGGTTATTGAAACTGAAGCGACACTTAATGAAGTAATTGAGAAAATTTCTGTGTTATTGGACTGTCCTATATATGTACTGTATCATCAGAAGAATTCGTAGAAGATGATAATCTATTATGGCAGACAATTTGGAATTTGTCCAAAGCTCAAAAGATATCCTTGAGGCTGATTCTGAGGACGAAAATGAAATAAATAATGCAGTTCCTGTTCCCACGTCATCTGCAATGAAGAACATCATGACAAGTATTTGCAGTTATATAGATTCATATTCCAATGGTAAAATGAATAAATAAATGGACGACATCGAAGAATTTATTGACAATTTGATGCGATAAAAGACAATGCAAGGAAAAATATCAGAACATTTTTCAAAAACTCAATAAATGTTTTGTTTTTCTAAAAACTTGAAAATTTTATATTACATTTCATTAATTTCTTGTGAATATTTTTTGTTTCATTGATTTTTTTTAAATACACACAAAAAACATATCCGTGCAAAAAAACAAAAAAAAAAAAATGTACTCTAATAAACTTAATTTTGTTGAATATGTTTTTTTTTTCAATATTCTTCACACGAAATTCTTTTAGCACAAAAAAAAATATCTCAATCCCCTAAGTTTCGTATTCAACTATTTTTCACTGTATTAAGAGTTACTCAGACTAGTACTGCCTTTTGCTGGAATTATTCGATTTCAGTTCAAATTATCTTAAAAATATTTCTTTTTGTCGAATCTTACAGAATCATAATTTACTCAATTGATTAGGTATTTTAATAAAAAATCGTTTTTCTAGCTATGATACAAACGGGTAATTTCCTCAGACGTCCCAATCTAATTATTTTTAGTACGGATCTGAATTTCTTTCCATAAATTACTCAATGGATGAAATAGTACTAAAATTTAGAAATAATTGCTCAAATGTGTAAAATGACTCAAAACATTTTATTTCTTTCCAGAAGGAAAAAATTAGTTTTGAAAATAATTTTAAAAAACATAGTTTAATTTCTTTATCTCTGCAAATTAAAAACAAATTATTTGCAATACAGTTCTAGAAATAATTTTTGATTTTCTAGGGCATTTAAATATTACAAATATTTTTAAACAAAGTAAAAAAAAATAATTCTGATTTTAAAACACCCCTCTGGTTTAAAGATTATAAAAAAGAGATTCAAGATGTAAATTCTGTTTTTCGAGAAAGTTTAGTCAATAAGTGAAGCATATATAAACATTCTTCGCATTGAGACTTTGCACAAATTTACATCATCTCTTGAATACTTTTATGTAAATTAAACATTGCGTTCTAAGCATATAATCCCCAAAAGAAAACAGAATCATGTTTTACTAAATTAATCAGGTATGTTTTTAAAAGTTCTTTCTTCTTGCAAAATTTAATTTATTTTTGAAAATCCTTAGCAGATGGCAGCACCAATCTAACAATTTCCTTCACCTATTTTTCCCTTTAATTATTTCCTAATTCTTAGTATGGATTCAAATTTCTTTCCACATTAATTACACTCAAATGATGAGATCGTTTTAAAATTCAAAAATAATTGCTCAAATATCTGTAAAGACACAAAACATGTTATTTTCTTCCAGGAAAAAAAGGATACAAAAATTATTTTTGAACGTATATAAAAAAAAAAAAAACAGTTGTGAATTTATTTATTTTTAATTTTTTAAATTAAAAAAAAAAGTATTGATTTTTATTTTAAAAAAGCTCATTATGTATAACTTTTATTTTATTTACGATACTGTCTAAAGGTATCCTTTTCTTAACTTCTTGGACATTTAGATATTACATATATTTTTAAGCAAAACAAAAACAAAAAAACAATTCTGAATTTTTTAATTTAGACTGATTCTCTTTATTGCTTTTTTAATGAGACACACATGTCATCGTTCAGATTTATCTAAATGCTATGTTTATTGAGAAAATAATGCTCAATGTGTGTGCTTCACTATCTAAATTAATAAAATCGTTTGCTGCATAAGTGGTCACAAATTCTAATTGATAGTTTCAGCTTGAAGGTCATACAATTTGTTGTATCGCGTGAGGCTCCAAAGATTCTTTTCTTGAAATAATTTTCTCAGTAAAAGAAAGAGTTTCTTACTTCTCGTAATGAGAAAACCATCTTTATGAGGAACTAGTTTTTACGATGTGTGGTAAATTATTCAGATAAAGGAAAAATTTAAAAGTTGTGTAAAAAGGTAATAAATCGTGTAAAAGAATTTCGGTGAAATTGTCGAATCGGCCGCCTCTCCGCCAAATATTGAAAAATCGCCAATTTGGCGCATTTTTGCGTGTTGTGTTTTGGAGTAGCAACCCTTCCACAATACGCAACGCCGGAGCGAGAAATTCAGGATGGCGGAAGGAAAATTATTTAAAAATAGCATTTCAAAGTTTCTAAATTGAAAATCGCCGCAAAAATTATGCATTTAAAAATTGAAATAACTTCACTTATCTTTCCTTTACCTTTTTTCCGATATTTATGATGACGATGAAAGAAGGTTCGCAAATCACGAATTGTTTCAGGTAATTTGAATGGTAAAATTGCATCTAGTTTCTCTGGAAGTGGCTTAGATCCTTCGGGTGTTATCAAGTATCCCAGAAATTCTTGATGAGTTACTCCCAAAGTTGACTTTGAGATATTCACTCGAAGACCATATTTTTGTAAACGATCAAACACAAGTTTCAAATGATTTTTATGTTCTTTATTTTCAGAGGCTACTAGAATGTCATCTAGGTATGGAAAAACAAATTCTAGTCCAAATAATACTTCATTGATAAATCGCTGAAACGTAGAGGGTACATTTCTTAACAGAAAGCTCATAACACTAAACTCAAATAAGCCAAATGGTATTATGGCTGTCTTTTCCTTATCTTCCTCAGCAATTGGAATTTGAAAATAACCACTCCGATTCGGGATAGAGTTCACTGATAGTTGCACATAAGAAGTACTTCTAAGAACATCAGAGCTAGTATCTATTTTTAAGAAAGCAGGAATTATATCTGTGATCATGTTTTAAATTCTATATAAAATGAATATTTATAATTTTGACTTCATTTATTAAAATTTAGCCATGCGTGAATTGTCATTTATTATATAAATTACAAAATACTTATAATGAATATGTACATCCTACAGAACCCGCCTTTTTTTTATCTGGAAAAAGAGTGTAAGACGCCTTTACATCATACCTTATGGGTGACGTGGAAAATTGTCACGAAATTCATCATGGCAAAGGGCTAAGTGACGAATGTCGTTAGCCGTAGCTTTGAGCACCATACAGGTTACAGTACGATTTGGCTCATTTCCACCCCAATTTTGAGGAAGGACACCTGTGGGGTGGTCAGGGGCCTCCCACCTCTCTTCCCCTTCCACGTGAGAGGACTTACGACTCGACGGCTATTTATAGTACCCCCATGCCGCGAAGGCACTATACATTTACAAATATCCATGTCTTCTCCGGGATTCGAACCCAGACCCTGCGGCACAGCAGACAGCGTCGCTAACCACTATATCGGATGGGTGACTCTTATTAGTATGGAAATAAATAAGAAATTCAATGTTAAAGGAATTTATTTATTTGCGGCATGTTCCCCTATGTATAGGGGGAAATGCCACCAGTCATGGAGTAAGATGTAACAACACCACAGTAAATAAAAAATAAGGCAAACATTACAAAATTAAATATGAAGTAACAATAACTGTAGAAAAAAAAATTCTTTCATAATTAGCTTGCTAAAAATACTAATAAATAGTACATGTTCGAATGATAGCTTACACAACATTTCACTCTGTGCAAATGATTATCATTGCAATCTTCGAGCAACCACTTGTTGCATTCCATCCACTGAATCCAGACACACTTGTTAACTTTTTTAGCATAAAAGTACCTTTTATGCATGGCACAAAAATCATTATTATCCTCATCAAAACTGTCGCCATTAGTATCTAGAGCAATTTCTTTGCTTGGAGATGACAAATTGACACGTCTGTTTGTCTTTCTGTTTCTTCGAAGGTTTCTTGTTTTTTTTTTGTTTTTTTTATCTTACCCACCTTTTCTAGCTTTCTTCGTGCCTTTGCCTGCATTTTCTTACGCCTGGTTGGTTTGCGTTTTCCGACCAGAGGAATAGGGCTGTGCTCCCATGTTCTGTGCTGGTGGAAGCAACCGACGGCGATAGACCAGTTACCATTAATTGCATTTAAGTATTATTAATTATAATTATAATTATTGATTACATTTATATTTTATACGATAGTATACAGAGTGTTACAAATATTTAAAAACAAAATTAAAGTTCATTTAATTTATTTCTGAATTATCGCGTCTTCCCCCAAGTATAGGGAAGAAATGCCACACACGGTTATTTCCTAATTTGCTATAGTATTATGGCCGACTCTATATGCATCGTACGTGTAACAAAATGCGTAACTCACTTATATTGCTAATATCTTATTTAAAATAACAAGTACGTTTATGAACTTTGAATATGCGGAACGGAATATATAAAAGTTGTACTCACCACTTTAACTGTTTAAGAGATCCAAAAATATAACGCTGAATAAAGACGATTAATTCAGATCAATTTACAAGCCACACTTAAGGCTGTTTTCGCCATATGCACAAAAGCGTTAACTAAACTCGGAGCACATTTTCGGGCAGAAAAAATGCCTCAATTTTTATAAAAAATTTGTGACATTGAAACTCATGCATTTGTTTATAATACAGTGGTTTTAAAATTTCAAAATATTTCATAAATAATTAGTTTTTTCTTTTAACATGTAAAGAGACAGCTCAATTAGCCTTAAGGTATCGGGAAAAAATGCGAAACACATTTTATAAAAGAAAAAATGTGCCACTCGCATAAAAATGAGTAGTGTGATAAAACAAGTGATTCTCTACAGGATAGTAAAGCCAGAATATAATATTAACTTTTGAGTACTTTTATATCTGAAAAAAATATTCCGAATTTGGTCCCTATTATTTAACATTAGCCGATGACAGCCTTAATTTCGGACCTAGCTCTTCACACAAGTGGCTCAAAATTGCCTTCTATAGACGCATAAAAGTGCTTTTGACAAATTGGAACCTTCCCCCGAATTACCTTATTACTTGTAAAACAATTCACAATAACAAACTAAAATATTATCAGAAAAACTTTAAAGGATTTCCGAAAAGTTAAAGTAATGGTATTTTCGGAAATCTTCTCTCATTGGAAATAGTTTTATCCGAAGAAATATCTCGAATAAATCATTAATTAATCTCACAGACTAATGCAGTGAGAAGAATATTGATGCTGTGCTTGTGCATAAACTATGTTACTTGTTTCTGTATTAAAGTTCCATTTCCAGGCAACCTTGGGACTATTGGTGACTTGCATCAGTTTATTATATGTTTCCTCGTAGGTAAGTGTGCAAAATTAAAATGGTTTTTTTTCCATTTTAATATGTTATATTATAACCAAGTAAAAAAAAATTGTGGTTTAAGCCACTTTATTTATTGAGTGTAAACCTTAACAGAAAAATTAGTTCCATCTATTTTACAAAGCAGTAAACAATACCAGGTGATCCAAAAGTCAGGACAAACTTAAAAAATGAATAATTCGAAAAAAAATCAAGATACAAAGATACGGTTTGCGTCAAACGGATGGAAAAGAAATTGAGTTCTGAGTGGCAACTTAAAAAATAGTAGTGTTTACCACTAACAGATGGCGCTATAGGGCCTTATTGCACCAAAAAATTATTTACAAATGAAAAAATGTTGACAACTTACATGTCGGCTGAATTGCAGTTAATTATTACTACAGTAAATATTCAATGTGCTGTTCATCACTAAGAAGTCAGCTATGAGACGAGTCACCACACAGTTCATAGCATTTATTATTATATCTTGGGTTATGGCAGACACATTTTGGTGGATGGCATCTTTCAGTGCTGCTAGTGATGCTGGTTGGTCGCGGTGCACCTTCGACTTCAAGAATCCCCACAGCCAAAAGTCACACAGTGTGTCAGATAGTTAAATCTTGGAGGACATCCGTGATTAACTAGCGACTGATAATGTTATCATCCCCAAATGTTGAGCGTAGTAGAGGCGTTTCTCAGGCAGAGAGAGCAATATAAAGTGGTCCTCCATCTTGCATAAAGGTGAATGTTTGAAGTGCCTGTTACGCTTGCAATTCAGGAATAATCTTGTACTGTAACAGTGCTACATATAGCTGAACAGTGACAGAAACTGTTTTGTGACCCGTCTGTGTGACTTCCAAAAAAATAGACCAATTATGAAATCAACTGTGAAGTGACACCAAACTAAATTTAGACTGTTGCAAGGGTACCTCATTAAATGCATGGGGATTTTCTGTGGTCTTTACTCGACAATTGAGGGTGTTAACGGCGTCAAAGAATGCGAAATGCACTTCATCTGTTCAGAGCCCAGTGTGTAGCCAGTTGTGCTGTGCTCCTCCATATTATTGAATATCAAATTAGCAAAATCTCGGTGAGAGTCAAAATCAGGAGGTTTCAGTTCTTGATTATTCTGAAACTTGTAGGGATACCGTCGCAAATTTCTTCGCAGTGCTCTCCAAACACTTCCGTAGAACACTCCTATGTGCCTCGAACAGCAGTGGCTGTTGAGGGACGTCCACTTCTTTGACGTGATGCCAAAGAACTTGTAGCTTCAAATCCCTTCATCAATTTGTTCCATGGGCATAGGCTGTTCCATAAGTAATAAGGCTAATTTTACTGCCACAAACCCACTCATCGGAATGTTAATTTCTGTGGCATAAGAAAAGTTTGTTGTCTGTTTTGAAAAAAGCTACCGATAGATGGCGTGTACAGACTCGTATTCTTCAGTATCACGTGATTGAACTGGAGCGTGTTTGTGGGTGCCTACGAGACGCTGTCAGTTATCGAAATGGAAACAAAAATCTGCGAAAAATAGCATCGGAGACTTTTGATATAATACGATATGATTAAAAACCGGAACAAGAAGGCTACAATGTCTTAAAGCGCTTTATCAGAGCAGACGAAGCTTTGTTGTATTAATATGATCCAACCATTAAACAACAAAGCAGTCAATGGAAACATCTATCTTCACCTACTCC
>BMAV01012496.1:13133-28571 GCA_019973955.1 Trichonephila inaurata madagascariensis | reverse complement strand
TTTTTTTTTATATATTTCCTGAAATATTATTGGGTGGGAATTTGGTATTTATTTAATTATCTTATTTCTTTATTTTGTACTCTATACGTTTAATAAGTGTCGGTTTATCCATTGGGCACCCAGGGGCCCGGATAAGCTGGACTTAACAAGGTTTTATTGTAATAAATCTCGATCCGCCAGTGTGAAAGGGACCCGTAGATCTGCGCCCAGGGTCCAAAATCAGCTTTTAAACCGGCACTGCGTTTAATGCCAGTTTTTTTTAAAAACTTGAAGGGTTCGAGGCGGAAGTACATGTTAAATCAATTTGATATGTTTACACATCTTTCACTAGTAACTTTCTCTTTAGCCCGGAATGGGGTCACTACGGACATTCTTTTTACCCATCCGATGTCCGATTTCAGCTATAAAGGGGACAAGGGTAATTAGAATTTTCGGTTAATAGAGAAGCACATGAGATGTTTTATTTTAGTCTCGAGTGTAGTTTCTATGTTAAAATAAATGCTTGTGATCCCCACCATCAGTAGACTCTTTTTCGAAGAAACTGACCTGCTGAAATGGGTGATTCCTTCTCTTGCATTTTACTCGTTTCAAATAATAACAAATAATTATGTTCTTAATTCCGAATTATTTTGTGTTTTTTAAGACTTAAAATAATATATATAATTGTTTTATGCCCCCTTTTCGTTCGCAAAATTTATTCTGTAGGTGTGTATCTGTGTGAACAATTCATCTTTTTTGAATATAATTTTTTGCTTTAGAGAGAGGGGCGGCATTTTCAATTTTTGTCCGGGGCCGCAAAACTACTAGAGCCGGCCCTGACGAGAGAGACTAATTACACACAAGGACATTGCTGGTCCATGCAGTTATGTTTTTGAAAAGAAACATTAATATTTTATGTAATCCATTTCAAATGATTTAATGTTTCTTTTATCACCCACTAGATACAAAATAGCTTTTTGTCACTAGAATGACTGGGTTGAATTTGGCGTATTGCCAAATATTAGGCTTTTCCTATTCTGTAGATACACTGCCTTTAATAAAGTACTTTTTCTTTATCCTTTACAAAAAGAGAAAAAAAAAGTTTAACATTTTTTATTTTCTTTAAATGCTCTCAAGAGTTAACATTTATTTGATAAGAAATCTGAGCTCTGAATTATTAAAGAAATCTTTATTTTATTTATATTCCTGATAAGGCTTTGATTTTTTTTTTCTCTGGGCATTAAAAAACTGAGCACTTATTATCAAAGAAGCAATTAATAATAATTTTTGAAAAGCTACTTTACTTTAAGTTCCTGTTCAATTCATTCACACCACCTTTTCGATTCCTTCAAAATGAAAGAAAAATAAATGGAAAGAAAAGAAATTAAGATGTAATAGTTGATGAAATTTGAAAATAGAAATAGAAGCAAAACTATCAAGGAATAAATGTTGTTTTTATAACAGTCTTAACATTAATGTAGAAAATAATGTGAATAAAATACATTCTCAATTTTTGAAAAACTCCATTTCCAAAATGTAATGAGGTTTTGAGGCAGAATATAGTGCAGAAATGCATATTTTACCATATCAACCACTATCTCCAAAAGTTAAAGAACAACATGATTTTCAAAGCTCGCCATTAGAAAAGGGTAGCAACAACAAAATTCATAGTTTATATGAACTACCTGAGAAAACTTATACAAAAACAATAGCCCCCATTTTTATTTTAAAGAAATGTACATTTATATAAGAATGGGAGAACAAGTGCAACAAATATCAGAACTTCCTGTATATGTTTTAATCTGTAATAGTAATTCTGATGACAATATACAAGAGAGTAGAGAAGTTGTTTTGTTTTACATTAAGGCAGTGGTCATTCGAATAGATGGAAATAAGGTGTGACAAACTGAGGATGCTAGACATCTCAATGTGTCTAGCAGAAGAAAGTTGATGCTTTGCAATTTTGAAACACATTTGTTACTCACAATTTATTACAATGCACATAATGGAAAATATTTGATTATATGTACCATAAAATCTGGTGTGTAACGCGCACCCATATTTTCAAGATGCAATTCTTAGTTTTTAGGAATATTCTCCGTATAACATGCACCCCCTTTTTCACGAAGAAAACTGCAATGTGTGTATTCAATGCTGTTATGCTTTGAAGCGATTTATTCAAGTTAGTTTCTTAAGCTTTTGCGAAAATAGTATACTTTTAGAATTACAAGAATGTCACTTCTTTTAAATACAGTATTTCGAAGTAATGTAGAAGTCTAATTTTTTTATGCTCAGTTCTTTCTTGTTTATTTTTAAAGCTCTTATTTTTATACCTGGCGTATAATGCGCACCTGTAAATTTCGATCTTATTTTTGGTGTTAAAAGTGCGCGTTATGCACCGGATTTTACGGTATTTAATATGATTGAAACAATGTTTTGAAATGCTAAATAAAATAAATGTTTTTGGAAGCAAATTTCAAGCTTTTTTAAATACATTAACAAAATCAATGTTTAAATTAAAAACCAAAGACTAAACATGTAGCTTTATAAAGCCTTAATTAAGGTTAGAGGATAAATTAAAATTAGTGTCAACTTAATAATTTAACTATTAAGCTAGTTAGCAAAAAATATTTTTGAAAAAAACACTAAATATTCCTTATCATAAAAGTGTTTAAGTTTTATGCCTATTAATAAAAAAAGTTTACTACATAAATCAAACATTATTAAAAATGTACATTCTTTTAAACTTGTGTAATTACAAAAATCATTATAAATAAGAAGTCTGATGGGATCTTTATTTCTATTTACAAAAAATTTACATCCTCTTACAAAAAAGGGCATATTCTGTACAACTTTTGAAGTTTTGAATTTGTACGATTACATTAGATCTTTATGATTTAGATCTAATATAATGCATCATTTATAGTTATTATTCAAAACTAGAAAGTTTGTACTTAGTACAATTTTTTTAAAATTATTTATATGTAATAATATACAACTCTCCTGTAAATCATAATTTAAAAAGTTTGTTGCTTTTTAGTTTTTTAACTGTAGGCACTTCACTGGATTGTGCGAAATAGCCGCTTTCTTTTCTTTTATTAGAATTGGCGTCAACTGAAGAGGCAGTTAATACATTAGTAGAAGCACTGGATGAACTATTTTTCATACTATCTCCACTGGTAGATGACATATCCTGAAACATATATATATATTGAAAATAAGTGTTAATTACGTTAAAACTAGTTCTAGAGCACAAGCATTGATTAAAAACATTTTATTAAGAAAATTTATAATTGAGAAGAGTTTTGAATTCGTGATCTCTCTCTATATATATGTATTTAAAAATCTAATTTAATATAAATATAGCATCATCATTTTGTTTAATTTGTATCAATGTTTTCGGTCATTATTTTAAATATTATTAAAACCTTAAAAAAATTATTTAAAAAATTTACCTTTGCTTTGTTAGAGCTATCTGCATCTTGTGAAGTTTGCTTCAGTCCATATTTACTTTCAAGGAATGCAATGACAACTTTGATATGATTAAATTCAATATAATCAGGACACAGCTGTTTTATGGGTGTTAAACGACTGACATCTAAAATGATATATATAAGAATATCACATTACATATTCATCAGATTTTATCATAAATTACTTATTTGTATTTGAAACTTTTTTCAAGTTTATATTTATTTATTACTCAGCCTATGGATTGCAGTTCAAAAGTAAATGATCTAGTAGTTTACAAGATATTTAAAAAAAAATTTTTTCGCAGATGTTGCATAATTAGTTATAAATTACAAATAAATAATGGGTAAAATGCAATTTATTTTCAGATTTGAGTTTAAGTTAATGTCACTCAGAGGTGTCAAACTCGTGGCCTGCATCAAGCATTTTTGCAGCTTGGCTAATGCATAAGCACATAATATACAAACTTTGGGAAAAGCAACTGAAAAATGAAGACTAAATGCACTTCCTGACATGCAACCAGAACAAATCAAGATGATACTGCATCGTATCAAAACTATACAGAAAAAATTTCAAATATCATAACTGCATTTGAAACAAGATTTAAAGATTTTAATTCTTTGGAAGGAATATTTTGTTTGCTTTCTTTGATTGTCTCAATAAATATACTCGTAGACTCAGTACCCAGCCATATACACCTGGAGGTGATTGAGATTCAGTGAGACTCAAGTTTAAAGGTAAATTCATTAAAGGGGTTGTGCCTGATTTTTACAAATATTTACTATCCAGGTGTGAAAATACTCAAAAATTCACATATGAAATTCTTTCCAGATTTGAAAGTAGTTATTGGTGTGAGCTTTTTTTTTCAATTATGAAAAGAAAAAAGTCTTCTGTTAAAAATAGTATTAATGACACTGTCCTTGGGTCAGTTTTGAAAATATTCATTGCAAACAAAATTTCTCCAGAAATAGAAAAGATAGTAGCAGAGAAGAAATGTCAAGTGTCAGACTTTAACTTTTTGTTGATCTTTTATATATGTTTATATTATAATGTATTATTCGAAATAAATCTATGCTTCTTTAAATGTTGATTTTTTTTGCGGCCCACCTAATTGTTTGGCCCACGTTTGACACCCTTGATGTACATAATTCATTTGAAAATATCATCAAAATTGAAATTCTACTAGATTCCTGCAATATGATAACTTTTAAATTTAAGAACATTGGAAATAATTTTTTAAACAAAGTTTCATATCATCAAGATTAAATATCAAATTACTAATCTAATTGTATTTTGTACTAATCTATTTGACCTTTCAAGTTTTCCTTCAAATTTTCATTTATTTTTTTCAATCTTTTTCTTTTTTAGTTAAAGAATACAAAGCCTTTTTAAAGATTGTATTAAATTAGCTTTTATTACATGAACCAGTACACCATTGTTAATTTTGTTTTTATCTTTGGTAAAATTTTGAGTGATTTTGAAACTTTATAAAACCCCAAGTATTTTATTGATTTATCATTTATATATAACTATGAATCTAGAGCTAAGAATGAGCACATCAAAAATTCCTATTTTCAATGTTGCAAATCAAACCCCTGCAAATGTAAAAGGTTAAAAACCTTCAGTAATTCTAAACGATACAGTTCTTCTTGACAAAATAATTTACAAACAATTTTTCGCAAGTTTAAAGTGTTTGTGTGAAATATACTCTCTTTGTTTCATAAAAAAAATAATAAATGCATCAAATAAAAATAACAGTATTTCTTTGGAATTTTTTTATAAAAATAACTACAATTTTTTTTAATATTGTTTAAATTTCAGGGCTAATAAAATTGTTAATGATAATAACTACTAACAAACTGCAATTTAATATACTTCATATTGCATGACATTAATTATACATTATAGCATTTGGGAAAAAACAATAACAAAAAACAATTTATTATATTGACCAAATTTCCTTAATTATTAATACTTATAAATATATGTGGTTATTATGCATTTACTACATTCACTATAAAAAGATATGGTCATGTTCGTTGCTAACCAGATTTGTTACCTTAAATATATATATAAGGTAATACTTTGCAAATACCTAGTTTATAATTCACAGCATAACTATCTAACAAGTAGAGTAGTACATGCAGCTTTGTCCACAAACATGTTAATTTCACATATTTTTAAAAAATATTCACATACATAATATTACAACAGACAAACTAAAAATGTTATTCTTGGAGAAAACATATTCAAGTTACAAAAAAGTCTTAATGTTATATCATGCAATAATTTACCAAAATATACTTAATTCAGTTAATCATTCTAGCACTGAACAAAACTCAATTTAAAACAATTAATTAGAATGTTGCATTAGAAATTATAAAATAGTTCTTATGCAAGAGTTACAGTCCACTTCTGAATTTCAGAGAAGAAATGAACAACATTTATAAATATGCCTGTATACTACATTTCAAACTTATTCTTTGATACTTTTTATTTGTGATTTCTAGTTAAGTGATGCAAATTTGTAATTAATTTCAAAGAACCAAGAATAATAAAATAACATTTAAATAACAAAATAAGTCACAGCAGAAATTTTAAACTATACTATAAAAATGTAAAATATCTATATATAATTTAAAAAATATTCTAAAAATTAATCAGTCGAGGAGAATTATTTTAACTCTTAGCAATTGAGCAAAGTGATCAAGTTCAAACTTTATGTAAATAAACTGAAAGAGAAGAGATAAAATTACTTTAAAATTTTAAATGCAATTCTTTGAAAAAAAACAAATAAAAAAACAACAGCAGTAATATTATACATAAAATAAAACATACAAACCCATAATAAGTTTATTTCCGATTCAATGATTTAATTTTGTCTTAAAGCATATAATCAATTCATAAAATAATCATTTAAAAAATGTGTCTTTTAAACTAATTTGTCTTACTCAAATTTTTATAATGCTTTAAAAGATTATAAAAAGAAACATTTACCTCCATTAAGAGGTGGTGAACGAATAACATTTGATACAATATCAAATATTTCTTTAGTTACACCAAAACTACTTAGAGATGCAGGCAGTCCAATTTTTACAACTTCAATCATATGACTAATGATTGTATTGATTGACAATCCTCTTTCTGAAGCAACATCTTTCAGGTCTTTTGTTCCACTTTTAGATAAAGCATAAGTTTCTTGAACAGTAGCACTTAAATGTTTTAAAAGAGGCGACTCCTGTTCTTTAGTCTACAATAAAAATAAATAAATAAAGTTTACAGAGACTTTACAACATATTTCAGTTTCTTTAATGTATTTTTTAAAGTTCATTGAATTATTATTGATAAGCATCAGTCACATTTCTTACGGCTGAAAAAAAAAAGGTCATACTTGAGAGATATTAAAATTCCTCAACTTAGCCTGATCGTTATTTCTAAAAAACAATTTACTCCTTTTTTTAAGTTTGCTCATATTTATTGCTACTTTCCTTTTACCAAGTCATAATTACAAATACCCTATTTTGAAAATTCTAGTCTCATTTCATTAAGTATTAAAACCTATATTTTGACAGATTTATTGGTGATTCCTAGAGAAAGAATATCTTAATAGCTTACACATGCCTTAGTGGTTAAAACTTTTCCCTAAAACAAATGAATAATTTCTAAAAATAATTAATATTTCTCTTTCCTTGAACAGTATGATTACATTTTTTCCTGTCTTTCCTTGTGTATTTAAATACAGAAAAAAGATAACTCTCTCTTGCTTGCCTGGCACTCGAGAATTGAACATACACAATTTTTTCTTCTGATGTTAAAATTAATTAAATAAATGATAATGTTATCACTATATCAAGAAGCTTTTTTTATTGCCCCAATTACAATTCAAAAAATGAAAACTATCTCTCATCATAACATTATCTATACATCAAAAAGTAAAATGATTTAACATAGTACTTTTACCTGAGGAGGTGTTTTTGCTGAAGAAAATACATTCTCTTTCAAACTATTTTCCTTGCAAAAATCGGTAACCAATTTAATAATTTTTTCCCCAAACTTTAAAACTCTAGCTGAAGGTATACCCTCAATTTGTGATAAAGATTCTATGGAAACTGGACGATGAATAGCTATATCCAAGAGATTCTTGTTGCTGAAAATCATGTATGGAGCAAGACCTTCAATATCAGCAATTGAATTCCTGAGATTCATAGTTTTCTTGTAAAGCTTATTCTAAATGATCAAAGAAACAAACAAAATTAGATTATAAGAATATTTGAAAAAATTATACAAACAAATGGAAAATAAATCTCAATTGTAGATATGTTTCTGTAGTAAAAACAAAAAATTATTAAAGAATAAATTCATTAGATAATTTAAAATCCTACATTCAAACATTGTTCATTTATCACAGAATATTAAAACAAAATTTTAAAATAAGAAAATTGACAATTTAAATTTTTAGTTTCAGGCTAAGACATTTTTCTAGGCAAAATTATTTTTTAAAAGCAGATGTATATTACATTTTTATAAGTACATATCTTGTAATTTTTTAACTAACTTTTTAATAATTTTACATTCAGGAAATATGTTTTCAAACAGGAAGTAACAATATATAAAATTCAGCAATATTTCGAATGTGTTGATCAAATAAAATTCTTTTAACAATTGAATTTAACTTTTAAATGTAAATGGTAAAATATTAATTCATGAAAATAAATATTGACAATTATGTAATAAAAACGAATTTTTGATCTATCTTATAAAAATATTCCATCAATACTAATTAACATGAATGATCATAAAACCTTTTAAATTAATCTTTACAAATGTATTTATTTATATTGACATGAAAATAGCCTTTAGCATTAAAAATAAATATACAACAGACTATTATATACTTTCATTCTTATTGAGTTTTGTCATGCAATTAGAAGACTTTTATAAACATTTGTTAAACTAAATTCTGCAACAAACAGTAATAAAAATTGAAAAGCAAAACTACTATTAATTCTTGTTCTTGTGGATTCATATCTTCCTCAGTAGTACTAATATCATTCAAATCCATTTCAGTAGCAGCAGCATCAGATATTGCCTCTTCATGAGATTGTGCTTTTGATTTGGATACAGGAATGGACAATATTCTGAAATAAATATTTTTATTTACAAGAATGACATTTATTTGTTGAATCTACAGATTACAATACATTTGAATACATATATATATAGAGAGAGACTCATATTAAAACATGCTTAACTAAACTTTCTTATATTTAACTAATTTTTTCACTAAAATCAATGAGTTATAAGTTTTTGATTCATTTAAGAACTTAAACTAATACTGGTTATTACAACAATTATCACAGTCATCTAAATTGTAATAATGGAGATTGGAGCTGGTAAGTGCTCCAGTAAATATTTTCAACAGTATAAGTTTTTGATAAAAAAAATAGCCCCAAATTACTAACTTTTTAAATTCTATTTTAATTACATGGATTAGGACGTACAATATTAATAGTTGATCCAGCTGAAACCATTTGATACAAAGGGATGAAAGATATGGAACTTTTCATTTAACTCTTTTTATGCACCACATGCTATTTTTAAATCATACATAATATATTTACAATGTGAAGAATTGGTGAAAAAGAAAACTGTACATGAGTTTGACTTTGTAGATAATGTGAATACAGTTTTAATAAATTCTCTAAGTACATAAATACATCAATAAAGTAAAGATAAATTTTTAAACTTGTCCTTTAGATATATTGATAGGTTTTTTAGTTTGTTACAATGTCAACCAAGTACAGTGATGTAATTCTGAACTGAAATGAACAGACTTGGGTTTTGATTCGATTATTTAAATATGTACGCAAAAAGCTAGTGGAAAGAACTGAAATTAAATTTGTTAGTCCAAATGAGTTCCCTAGCTCTTGGAATAGCTTCCAGATATCATCCAATAGTCACAGTAACAGAAACTTATATATTTAATGTTCTTAGAATTGGTATAGCATTTTGTGATATATACACAAACAGGGATCCAAGGTTTAATACTTGCATATTTTGCTAAGGATGGAATTTAGTTACAAAAAATTAAGACTACAACTTAGAAGCAACTTTATTTAAGCTGCTTATAAAATAAGATCTACTGAAAAAGTGAATGAAATAAATTAGATGTCAGTAATCACTAAATGACAGATGCTGTAATAAGTGACGAGAATGAATCTTATGAGAGTATGGTAAAAAATACGAAAACATGTCAGAATATATGAACATTATAATGCTTCTCGTGAGAATAAAACAAATGCACAATTGAAGGAATAAGTACTCATGGGCCATCTGGTTCAACTCAAGTAGTGCTACAGACATCACAAGTTTTCCTTAGAGGAAAAGATAAATGGCATGTTATTAAAGCATTTATAGACAATGGCAGCCAGTGATACTACACTAGTACCAAAGTAATAGCTGCTAGACTACTGAAGTATGAATCACTGAGAGAAATCCTGGTCATTCATAAAGTATTAGGAGGTTATGTGTTTTTGTAACAGAAACATCACTGTTTCAAAGTATACTGAAATAGCTTAGACAACAGTTATAATTGTAATTTTGAAGCTTTGGAACAAGAGTGCATATAAGATATTATACAAACTCCTTAAAGATCATGGATGACAAAATTCTTCAATAAAAGAATAAATTTAATTAATAAGAATGTATAGGCATATTCATCAAATACTTAACCAGAAATATAATTATTTGTTTGGAGCAGACATGGCAAGAAAGTTACTGAATTGGAAAATTCAACGATTTTTATGTAATTTTGGGCCATTGGAATGCATCTAAAGTGGATGTTCATGGAAAAAATCATAAAAACAGAACTCAGAATCCTGTCTTTCAATCATATACTTCCTCTTAAAAGATATCAATCTTTCAGACATGTGGGGCTACTACAGAACTAGAATTACAGATCCTATGAAAATCAAACTACTGCAGAATTACAACTAGTTGCTTATGATCAATTCCATTGTAATCTGATTGACATTATCCTTGCATACTACATGTAAATTGCTGCAATAGTGTTTTTATATGGATTTTTATTTTAAAAAAAATATTTATTGCTTTAAAAAACTGTATTTTCTTTAAAAAAAAACTATTTAAAGTAATAAGAAATATATTTACACATCTTTAACACAAAATTCATCAATATTATAATACACACAGCTTACCGCTTCACAGGAACAGATATTGCAATAATCTTTCTCTCAGCAAGAGCAGTTTTGGCTTCTTCTAGATCAGCCAATTCTGTATTCATTTCTAAAATTAACGGCTCATTATTTGAGGGGCTCCTTTTAGCCTTTTCTAACCAAATTTTGGCTTTAGAAGTGATATTTACAGTAGAACCAAACATATTCTGTTTTCCAAAGGATTTCATTCTATTTTCTTGAAGATATTTTTCACACATCAATAAGCGACCTAATATGAATGCATATAAATATATATAAACCTATTTTATAGGAGCTAAAAATTCATTAAAAATTAAATTAAAATAAAGGTATTAAAAATATTTATAACAGTGAAACGTAACACAAAAAGGTAAAATATTGAAAACAAAATTATACATTTTGTACTGTTTAAATTACTATGCAATTGATATAATCATAATTTTTAAATAAAGTAGTAAAATTTAATTTACAAAAAACAATTGTAGCTATGTTTAAAAATACATACCAAATGCTTTCCACCAGTTTTCAGATAAATGCCTAAAAAATATTAACAATTTTCACAAGGAAGAAAATACGTAAAGTGACATATGCAGAGAAATGCATAAACAGCAAAGCAGGTAGATGATTGATATAGTGCATTTCACTATAACTTAGAATACATGAATTTTTCTTTCACAAAAATTACATACGTTAATAACCATTTTTGAAAAATATGCTTTTAGTAATTCTTCAATATATACTTTTCTTTTTTTTTTAAAGAAAAAACTTTTACGTCTCTTAATTTTGAAAATGTTTTATAGGCACATATATATATATATACACACACAATATATTTAATATAAAAACCCCCTTAACAATAATTTTTATTCATTTAACAAATTAATAGAAATAAAATTATACTTCACTAAAATTATAAAGAGAAAGACAAGAACAAAAAAGAATATCAAACAATATAATATACTTACTTTCCTTTACCATATTGAGGACACTTCTTCATTGGTTCTGTTACCCTTTGGTTTGACTAGAATAACATACAAAATTTAATTTCTAATATTTAAGAAAATATTGGTCAAAACATTCCACAGTAAAACAACAGTTTATCCATAAAAGTCGGATAATTTCTACATCACAACAAAATACTAATATAACATGATTATGGCAGGGTTTTTGCTACAAGAATTAAAATATGCCTACAAATAACTAAAAATTTAATTACAACAGTATATGCAATATACACAAAAAAAAAAAAAAAAACCCTGACAAAACCAGAGCTAGTACATATATTTTTAATTTCTATCTGATTAAAAACATATTGACCATCATTGATTATAGAAATTTCTTGGTAATGCATTTCTTCAAGCTGAAGAAGAAACTTTAAACTTGTGTACACTATATAACAATAAAATTATAATGTGATATAGTAATAAAGTGTGATATTTTTAAATACTATAATGTACTAGTATTTGAATGTATGATACAAACAATGAAACCAGACTCAGTCTTTTTATCCTTAACAAAAAAACTTACAAATTGCATACCCATTAATCTATGTATTTTTATTACTTATACATATAATTTTTTCAGGTTTGTTTTTCTTTTATAAGTATTATGTTACATGTACTTTTAATTCTCTTTCTATGAAAACTACAGAACTAAGTAAACTATATAGATAAGACACTTTAATAAAATTTATATTGCTAAACACCAAAATCTCTAGAAAAATTAAAATTAAAAAAAATATATTCCTTCTTATTTTTGAATGAAAATCAATTAAATCCATTATTGATTTTTTTTTACAGAATGCTAAACTGCAGCATTTGTCACAATTAATGTACATCACAAAATGACAATGTCAAAATATAAAAATTTTAAGTAATTATTGCTTTTTATCCAAATTACAAATCCTTTTTTATTTAAATCTTTTCCATAAATTTAAAAAATACTTTTCTCTATATGCAAAAACTTTTAAAAATTAAATAATTGAATTGTCGGAATCTGAAACAGAAATCAATGTTAGTGTAAAGGGAAAACTGAATTTTCTTTTAGATTTTTTTTTATTATTCAAGAAGCTGTTAAAAAATTTTTCTGAACACTAATGGAAAGAAAAAAAATTAAAATAATATAAATTATGCATCATACTCTTATGTTTGCTTACTCAAGATTTATATTCACATTTTAAAACATAGCACAGAAATTTATTTTTAAATTTTAAGTATTCCTATTCATAAATTAAAATAAATACTTACAGAACCTCTGACAACATAAATAGGTACAGCCAATCCATATGCTCCTCCTGTAGACTAATATGTCATATTTAGAAACATAAAATTAAAATAAAAGTTCAGCATGACAAAATATTACAAAAATCTTATTTATGAGTGATTCATTTATAAATACATATTCTTTAACACTAGAGAACCGTGGCAGTTTCGGAATACCTAAAACAGCGAACTGGGTCAAATTGACCCCAATTAATAAAAATCTGTGTTGTTATGCTAAAAGTAAACTGAAATTATTTGGCAATGACATTTATTCATTTTTAACATTAAATTGTTATAACAGAAAATAATAAGATATTACAATATGAAATATTGTATGCAGTTAGAAAAATATACAGACAACTTAAATAAAAATATTTAGTTTCTTACTAGTTGAGATTTCCTACACAGTTCAGCACATTTTGGGTAACCTCTTTTTATATATTTTGTACACTTTCCACTTATTGGTATTTTACAGTCAGAACAAGTATCTACATTTCAGTTTTGTTTCTACACTGGAAATCTTAGCAATGAACCCTTTTTTACATCTGCACAGATTCTTCAGTATTATCTGCTTTTGTCTGTGTATCTGAATTGTACTTTCTTTTGTGAATATACGCACTACGCAACACTGCAATGAGTTGTTGAAGATATTCTCTCCTCGTAAGTTTTTTACCAGTAACTTCTTTGTGTAAAATACATGTATTCCCTGACAGGTCAAGAATATTGTAAAATACATGAACTGACTATCCCCCTTGCTCCCGCTTTCACAGAATATTTCCGAGCCATTTGGCCGGCAATGTCGACACCAAATTTTGTTGAGTTATAAAATGACATTGTTTCTGGAAGCATTTTTAGGTCATTATTGCCAATATCAACTGTGGGATGAAGGGAGCTGAATAATAAGACATCTTTTCCCTGATAAACTGTCAAAGTTATATCATCATGCTACAGTAACAATGTATTGTATAATGGCATTTTTACTTTTTTCGCAAATTCAGGTACTTCTTTCCAATTTCGTTTCATCATCCCAGTTGAACTAGTGTTCTTCGTTTTTAACATTTGGGACAGACTTAGTGTAGTGAAAAAATTTTCTGTAGTGATATTTCTTGCTTTATTTTTTAAAGGTTCTATCAACATTTTCGGAGAGAGATACAGGACGTTCCTCATATTTACACAGATATGGAAAACCATTGAACACATATTTACTATCAACATCAGGGGCAAGTCAGAATTTGATACCAAATTTATCTGGTTTACTTGGCACTTTGAAACGACATCTAGCTTCAAAGGGAGACAGTTGTTCATCAATAATTATATATGGTCCTGGTTTTGAGCAAATTATCAAATTTTCAATAAATTTCTTCCAAACTTCAGAAATGAAACACTATTTGTTTGAAGGCGTTCAGATTGTGTAGTTTTTTTTGTCGGATTGCAGAAATTTCATAAGTTCTCTGAATCTATCTCTCGTCGTAGTATCAGAGAAAAAAGGTGGACTCCAAACAACAGACTATCAAGCTCTAGATTATTTGCACCATATATACCTCGAGCATACAAAATTGATATAGAAGTATCTAGTTTGTCTAAAGTTCTTGGTCACACATTCATTTTTTCCCAGTTGCAGGTGAGCTTCTTTCCCTGTACAATTTTTGATATGACGAAGCATAGACTCATCTATAAGTATTCTTTCTGAACTAATTGCATATCCATTTTCAATATTTCGCTTTGCATAAATGGTTGGGCAACTTTTTCCTTTGAAAACATTTATGTTCAGCAATTCTTCCACGCATACAACTTCCATAGGTGATACTTTTCCAACCCGTTCCATCATTTCTAACTAAAATTCCAGAGTTCATTTAATCTGGATTTGAATCTGATAACTTTTTACATTTATTTAAATATTGTTTTTTCTTTCCAGAAGTAA
Source organism: Trichonephila inaurata madagascariensis (assembly GCA_019973955.1). Taxonomy (NCBI): domain Eukaryota; kingdom Metazoa; phylum Arthropoda; class Arachnida; order Araneae; family Nephilidae; genus Trichonephila; species Trichonephila inaurata. Next base: position 13,725 of record BMAV01012496.1, on the reverse strand, counting down.
TTTTTCTGCTAGTACATTGTTCAGAAAAATTAGACACGGTTTCTTAGAGCAGTGGTCTCCAACCCCCAGTTCGTGGATCAAATACTACCGGTCTGCACAAGAAACATTAAATTATTTCCCTTTTATTTACTTTATTTATGAAAATCACTTTATATTCCTTATTAAATCATTTTATATTAATTTTTTGGTGTAGCCATATTTTATTCTGAAATCACGATTACCGTATTTTCCTGTATATAATCCGTGGATTATGTGTTAAAAAAGTTTCAAATTTCGTTGTGCGTATTATACGCCGCCGCGGATTATCTGAGAAAAAACATTCTAGATCAGAAAAGCTAACAATAAAGTTTTGAAAGAAATGCCGTTTATGTTTTATAAAATAAATAATAGATGTCGCTTTCATGACTCGGCTGACGTAATTCAACCATAACTAGTTTTTGTCCAATTACATTCAAGAACGAATTCGGTTCGGAAGGAAAAAACAATTACTAGTCGCTGGCGCCATTTCCAATTTTCTCTTGAATAGAGCTATTACATCCTTTGAAAGTTTTCATCATGTTGAAGCGAAAGCGTGTAAATTACACTGCAAACA
>BMAV01012496.1:0-10973 GCA_019973955.1 Trichonephila inaurata madagascariensis | reverse complement strand
CGAAATCTAGTTTTATTATGAAATAAAACTAGATTTCGAAGGGAGAGGTGGTGGCAAGATTTTAACATAAAATAAATACAACAAAAAGTAATATTAATGTATTACACTTCCAGTTATTAATTATTTACACTATTTCAAGCGGTCATTACACAAAATTTGTAACAATGTGTTACTTTTGCTGAGCAGAGATCAGTTTAGTAAGGTGTTTTCAAAAATCAACTCACAAGAGATTTACGGGGAGTTATAAATAAAAAAAAATCCTCTTTATCAGCTATTAGATCTACAGACATAAAATTTAATAATTTCTTTTTTTTGTTCAGCTGAGATATGCAAAAAGCTTTTTTTTTTTTAATTTGCAATTCACATAAAATTAACTCATTAAAAACTTTCTTATCCTTCAATCTGTATTGTTTAATTTTTCAATTTACCCGTGCGAAGAACGGGTATGCCAGCTAGTAGTTATATATAGTTGAATTAACGTACCTAGTTTATTTCAATTCCAGATAAAATATTCAAGATGTCTAAAAATTCACGAACATTAAAATAAAGAAAGAGAAATACTTGCATCTGCAAGCCTTAAAAGATACCATAGAAAAGGAGTATCACAATTTTTATGGCAATTTACCCCTCTTTTAAAACTTACCACATTCCATTTACTTTTTGAAAGTGTTAACCTTTTTTGATTTTTTTATTTTACTTATTCAGGTTCTTACCTACTTATAAGTAAAAAAAAAGTATTGTTTCTATAACTGTATTTTATAAGAACTGATGTATGTACCTAAGTCAGTACTTTACAAAACTTTTAGTCTGATTTGATACAATTGCAACTTTAGCGTTAGTAGGTACGTAATTAAATAGTTAATTCATTCTTAAGCTACTAGGTACTTAAGACTTCATGAAGACTTATCGAAAATCTCTGTTTTTTTCCATTTCATAAGATTACTGAAAAAGATGTTTATTTTTAATAAGTAAATCTGAAGGTTGTGCCTTAAATAAACAATAATACTAAGAGTTAAGTATAAAAAGTTAAACATTTTTTTGTTAGTTATTACAGACAATTTGATTGTGATAAATAATGTGGTATTCATGAGTAAAAGGTTTTTTGTAATAATATTCTTGAATTTATTACAAAAATGTTACCAACTATGTTGTAAGCTAAGTGATTAATAAAAAGAATAAAAAGTCCTAATTAAAAACTTGCACTTCGTAACTCCAAACAAGGTTGCGTATTGCAGATAAGAAATTTTGTAAGTCTATTTTCTTAATAATCTAAATTGTAAGTCGAAAAATAAATTGCACAATTCTGTTCCTTGATCATCTTTATGAATAGATTCATAATCGCATTGAAATAATTCCCACGCATAGTAATAATAAATGGTTTTTACTTGCTCATGTAAAGTTCATCCAGAAGGAGTTACGTATTCTGATAATTACACCGATGATATAATAATTATTATATTATGTTGTAAATAAAATAATTACATAAAATATATTAAAATTAATAATGAATATCAATTAATAAGTGCTGATAACTTCCAATATTCCAAAAACTGCGAGTTCCTTCAATGAATTCCATAGAACAAGGAATGTTCAAAAAAGCGTTATTAAAAATTAAAATAAAGTGGAAAAGAATGATTTATAGCAATAATTAAAGGCACAACACTCATTCTCTAAAAAAAATATCCTGATTCTCACCAGTGATAATAGAAATATGCATATTCGAAAATAGCACAAAATACAACAGAAGACTGAAGTAGTGAAAAGGACAAATGCAATAGAATTAGTTAAATGTTTAAGGCAATTGAATTTTAATCACCTGAAATTAATAGAGCCGCGGAAAAAAAAACCAAAATAAAAAAATGAACACTTATACGTTATCCCCATGGCAACCACATTATTGCACAGTAAAAATATCAAAGTAAACCATATTATAATATTGCCTATCATGGCAAACATAAACAACAACTTGGCGACTAGCCCTACTATATCAAATTAGCATACCAGATGGAGTTACGCAGTCTGATAATTAGACCGACGATATATAAAATGTAAATAGTAATTTTCCAAGTCTTAACAGGCAATCAAGTAATAAATATACACATTATATATACTAACCTCTATAGCTCCAAATAAAATTTTTGCTTCCTCAGCAAAATCTTTTTTTCCATCCATATTTTGTTGAGAAGAAGAAACATTCTTTGCCATTTGATTTCGCTTTAATCTAAGAAGAAAGTAATATATTAGCATTTCCTCCTTTCAAACAAGAACACTGAAAGTATTTGACAAAGTTAAGAAATCACAATTTTACGACATAACTGATTAATATCTAAGCATATAACAATACAAAATAACATATAGTTTCAAACATTTTTTTGAACAACAAGAGAAATTATTTTAAACCACCATTTTTTTGCATTATTTGAGTATTTCCAAACTTTATTTGTAGGAAAGTCATACAATGAATGTGAAAAATTATAATGGAAAATAAAAATATTACAGAAGAATTATATGCATATTTAAATTAAAATTTTTATAAAATTCAAGAATGTTAACTTTTGGCAAAAAAAATGTTGAGTATATTGTGTACTGAAACACCAATGGCAAAATAACAATTTAAACGTGAAACACATAAATTACTCTATCTCATTTTATACAGATGCTTACAAAATGTCCCATCTAAATTATATAGATTGTGGAAAGTGAGATGTCTTATTTGAAGCACATTAAAAAATTAACAAAGGGGGAAACTTTAATATTTCATGTGAAACTATAATAATAAAAAAAGTATAATGATGTTATTTATTTTACTATAAAAATAAATCACATAGAAAAAAATGAGTGAGTGAATATTAACGTCGCACTGCTCAGCTACATGAGGGCTTTTGGCAACGGGCCACGTAATTTTGAACCAAGGTCAAGTGATGTGGACGACACCTGAGCTGGCACCCCCCTCTCCTAACTACCACACCACACCAATGGGAGGATGTTTGAGCTCTTGACAGATTTAACATGCATCGCTCCGCTACACAGTGGGTCTTTAGTGGTATTGGGCTCGAACTCGTGACGTGTGCCAGCCACGATCTAATACCTTAACCACTCAGATACTGCGGCCTTGAAAAAATGAGAAACTGTATATTAAATTAGAATAAAATAACTATGCATTTCATTAATCATGTGAAAATGTAAATTATGCTAAAAAAAGTAATTGACAATATTTACTCAGCTGCCATCCAAATAAACAGTAATTATTTAACTTGCATTTGAAAGCAACTTGATAATAGTAAATTTGCAAATGGTGTGGCAATATGTTTCATCTATGAATTTGCAACATGCACATTATTTTTATTAAATTACTACAGCTACATAATATTTTTGCTTTGTGCTTAGCATCATTACTTCAATATCATCAGGTGGCTGTGGTAGCAAAGTGGTCAACATATCGGATCGTGGCTGGCATGTCAAGAGTTTGAGCCCAGTACCACTAAAGACCCGCCATGTAGGGGAGCAATGCACATTAAATCTGTCGAGAGCTCAAACACCCTCCCATTGGTGTGGTAGTTAGGAGAGGGGGTGCCAGCTCAGGTGTCATCCTCATCACTTGACCATGGTTCAAAATTACGAGGTCCGTCGCCAAAAGCCCTTGTATAGCTGAACAGTGCGATGTTAATCTTCACTCACTCACTTAATGTTATCAGAAAGTTGGATGACATATTTAAAAAATAAAAAGAGTAAATTGAATGGCTGATTATGAGGTATTGGAAGTTCAGAAACAAAGTCTTCAAAACAATCCATTTTCACTAGCACAAGAGGCTTAACTACTGATGGCAGATGTTCTAAAAAATAAAAGCAAAAACCATGATCAATTAACTTTCAATAAAGCAAAGAAGCATGTCTCGATATATTTGGCAGTCATTTTAATCTTATANGTAAGAATAAGAGAGTTAGAATATCCTTATTAATATTAATTTAGTTTATTCGTAAAAATTAAAACGCTGGTATAAGAGCCCATGGGTGTCCTATAAGATACAAATTTCATTATATATTCCCAATTCCAATCATTTTTCTAAGACATATTAACAATCAAATCTTCAAATATGATTCAAAAAAGGAATTGAGTCACTCATCATTTTACACAGATGGTTTGAAAGTAAAACAATAAGAAAAGATTAATCTGTCGACTTGTCTCTCTTTTTAAGCACAGCTCCAATTTCACTAGACATGCGCTAATCTTAAAAGCTTTTTGATATATTTTTTAAATATCCCCCGCACAGGATTTCACGCATGCGTCACATGTAGCTCGGTTTTCAAAGTTACTAAAACACCAACCACATGCATCGTAAGTTACACGTCCAGAAAAGTACTACAAAAATTAGGACACGTGTTAATTAAAGTACATGAGCAATTTCTTCAGCTTTTACTGTTAGGAAATCCTCGCTTCTTCCTCTTAGAATCTCTCTCTCCCCTTTCCTCTCCGCGAAGTTTATTTATAAAGTAAAATGGACCACCACTAAGAGAGAGAGAGAGAGGGGAAAAAAACCATCTCTTAACCCGAGGAAGCTTTTATTGGGGGTTGAGAAGAGTAAGGTCATTGCGCTGATTCACATATGATCAAGGAGTTGTTTATTTTGCAGAACTTTTCAAGATAAGAATGATTACGATTCTTCCTCACTTTAGTGGTCCCATCTTAAGAGCAATTATGCAGTATAGATCCAAGGTTATTTTTGAATAGAGGTTACACGGATGGAAAGATTTTACACATAAAAAAAAAGAATACAATTTTCAATTAAAATCAACAAAATGTGGAAAGTGGAACTATTTTTTAATTCCTGCTATTAGCTCACACTCTCTATATATCTTGGTCGAATTTTCAATCGTTAATAAAATACATTTTAAAGCGCTCAATTGAGCTGGAATTTTATATACATGAATATTTTAAATGACACAATACAGTATAATTTAATTATAATTAATAAAAATTAATTAAATAAAACTAATTATTCAAAGAATTACAAATACAGCCACGTTAGCATTTTTGACGACTTGTGTCGAAAAGGTTCTTTTTTCTCACACTTTAAAGCGCTCGTTTGAGCTGAAATTTTCTATACACTATTGTTTCGGGGAAAAATACGATAATTTAATTATAATTAATTAAAACTAATTATTTAAAGAATTACAGATACCGCCACGTTGGTTTCATTTTTAGCGACTTGGGTCAAAACTTTAAAAGATTTTTTTCCTCACGTTTATATACACGATTGTTTCGGATGACAATACGATACTTTAATGATAATAAATAAAAGCTAATTGCCACTTAATGTTGTGATTCTGTCATATGTATATACATATTTATATTAATTGTAACTATTTAATAAAAAGTTGCTAAAATAAAAATTTTCTTAGTTGATCTAAGTAGGAATTCAACTCAATTTTTTTTTTAAATATATATAACTTGTTTAAGGCTGTTTTCCGTCAATGTTAAAGAATAGGACCCGAATTTGGAACACTTTTTAGATATAAAAGAAATGAAAAATTAATTTGATACTCTGGCTTCACTATCCTTTAAAGAGCGGTATTTTTTATCATATTTTCCGTCTTTAACCGAGTTGATTCATTTTCTCTGGTATAAAATGTGTTTCGTGTTTTTTCTCCTATATCGTAATGTTAAATGGGCTACGCCTTCACGTATTAAAACGAAAAAGAAAATATTCATGGAATATTTTGAAATTTTTAAAAACACTATATTGTTAACACAGGTATGAGCTAAGATATTGCAAATTTCCATGGATATTGAGGCATTTTTCTCTCTGAAAATGTGCTTAGCATTTAGTTCAAGCTTTCGTACTTTTACCGAAAACAGCCTTAAAAAGGAAGAAACTGTCTCTTGCTGAGGTAAGGGGAAAAAAAAATTTGAATGAATGATGTTTGTATCATTGCGGACATGTGTTCTTGTCGGAAACATATAAATAAGGTCACATGACAAGGAGAGGAGGATTTAAAACTGATATTTTTGTCAGACAGACAAGTAATACAAGTTAAACAAGAGAATTAAGTAATTATTCGTTTTGTGTGCATTATAATGTAATCGGCACGTTACGTGAATGCATATGAACTTTTGAAGGAAAGTCCTTGAAAGAGTTTTTTTTTCTTTCCCCGTCGTTAAAACTAGTTCATTTCAGATAACTTCCAAATTTCACACAATGTCATTCATTCCTTTTATATTCTTGTTTTTATTACAGTTTAAATCAGATTAGAACGACAAATATAAAATTTATTGCTCACTAACCAATAAGCAAATAACATAAATTTATATGTACGCAAAAGAAATAACGAATTATGTTCAATCGAATTTAGATTGAATGTTTTGGAAGAGAGAAAAAATTAAAAAAAACGGGGAGGGGGAGGGAGAAGCTCCGGGCATCTTATAGAACAGTGGCCCCCAACCCCCGCGCCGCGGACTGGTCCGTGGATTAAATAGTACATCAAATAACATTCAAGGAACATCTGATAATTTCCACTTCATTTACTGTGGTGCATTTCTCACAGATTAGTGCGACTTTTTATGAAAATCACTTCATATTCCATGCTAAATTATTTTATACTCCATGTTGAATCACTTTATATTCGTTTTTTGGTGTAAATGTATTTTATTCTGTGAAGGCATATTTAAATACAATTAGATTATAAAATTATTAAATCAGAGCTATCTAAAATATTAACAATCTCCGTCCCTACCTCAGCATTTCTTTCCCTCCTCCCCCATTTATCCTCATGTTGCGGCCCGCGTGAAACAGCTGACATATGTGTGGCGGTGTGATATCTATATGAACTAGTACCAACATCACGCGTTGACGATCGTTTTGGCGTGATTGGTTACGTACTTGCGTTCGGAACGGAAGGTACCCAGAACGAACCTTTCCTCCTTCATATGTATGCAGCGGATAATTTTATGAAGAAAATCGTGAAATGCTCAAGGTTCCGGGAAAAAGTTCGCTATATAGAAAAATTCGCAGTATAGAGGTTCGTTATATAGAGGTTTGACTGTATATTATGGTTCCGTTGTGTGAAAAGTTCTTCCCAGCATCAATTAAGCTATTTGCCGAACCAGTGGAACTGATTTATTCTTGTGTTTGTTATTTGTTTTGGCTACGACACCTTCAACCGTGACGGGTTCGATTGGATATTTTTCAGGAACGAATGCTAAGTTATAATCACAAGTTTCAGCGGTTACAGTTATAAAGTGAATCGAATTTTTTTTTTTTTTTTAAATTGTTTAACAAAATGCCATTAGTTTGCATTTGAAAAATTTGCCGAAATCGTTGACTTGAAAATAAATTCTGCAGCTGATAAAATTAACTGCAGAAAGTAATATGGATAAAATTGCATCCAAATACATCCATCGTAAAACTCGTATTTCTGCGTCTTGCCTGAAATAAAATACTCTCCCTAGAAGAGATAGAGCATAGATTTTGAACTCTAAAACTTATTTTCCATGATTCTAAAAACAATCGGTGGCAATTAAGCCTATTTTCAGACTTTTCGCAGTCACTGTAACATATCCGACAGCCGAAACCTATTATCAAGAGAATTAATGATTGCTTAAACGCGCGGTTACGATACATTAAGTTTCAGCAATCTTTGGTTATTTGAGATATATTTGGCATAGTGCTTTGAGAGGAATTGTACTTTGTTTTTTTAACTGCTAGTGCTTATCCACAAGGACGAACCTAAAAATAGTTTACGGTAAGAGAAGTAAAAATATTTTGCCAATGCTTATGTTACGGTTAATGATATATATGTTCATATTCACTGGAAAATGCTTCATTTCCTAATCTATCAATAGCTAATCAAAACGCTTAATAATAAATTTACTGATGCTTCGGAATATTTAAAAGTACATGGATAACAGTTAAGACATTGATTACGAACGTATTGATGTTGGAGGGGGGCGGAGGGTTTTATAAGGATTTCTGAACAATGAAGTTTAACATTAATTCTGTGTTACGAGGTAAGTGAGAGAAATCCCCCGCCCACCATTGTGCCCCTGACTGAGAACTGGTACTTTTAAAAAGAATGTTCATTCCGCATGGACTGTCAAACACATTTTCAGTAAAACTATTACAAATGATCCTAAAAGTTTTCATTGATTCAGAATAGTAACAAATATTTATCTTCACCGTTCTCTCCTCCCAAAACTTTCAAGCCTATATTTTATTTGAGGTGCTATTATAAAAGATGACTGCATTTCAGATACTCGAAAGGCAGTTTAGTTCCTAGACTAGTAATCAAGTCATACAAATAAAGCTACTTTAAAGTTTAAAAGAAAAAAATTAAAAGGGGAATGATCAGTGACGTTTTAAGATTTCTTGACGCCCCAAGCTTCTATGCAAAGATAATTCCCTTCCGTACAACTCTTTTTAATATACATCATACGTTGTAAAATATTTGTTCAAACAATAATCCATAGCAAACAGTGGTGTGCACAAAGGGGTAGTCCGAGGGTCCGGACACCCTCCCCAAAGCCCTTGATTTTTTTTTTCCAATTGATTTTAATTCTAAGTATATAGTACGTAAAATTTAATTACGTATTTGTTGTTAATAATTAATTTTATTAATTAATGCTAATTATTTATTCAATAATTACTGGGTTTTTTTTGTTCCCGAAAATCGACAAAATCAAAAGGAGCATGATACAAGAATGGTGGACATTCGACCCTGAACATCCCTTGAAAAGTTCCTGTGAGCGCTACTGATAGCAAATAAATGTGCGTGAATCACAATCTCGCCAATCTAGGCACAAACCTAGACCAAACGTCGCCTTTCGACTAAAATGCTGGTAGGCCCTAGACAGAACGATAAACACGACATAATGCAGTCTTGCAACTGTTGCCAATTAGCATACAGTTCGAAATTCCCAGTTCTTCGGAGAATACGCCCCAGAATAATATTTGGCGATTAAAATTTTTCGCGAATCATGATCTTATTGAGGCCAAATAGAGAACGAGACGACGCCCTGGGTCTAGCTGGATAATGCCTTAAAACGTCTCTGAGAGATGATGTCGCCTCGTCATAATGCTAGTGGCGTAACTAGGGATGGTATTCCCGGACCAAAAGTTCAATACCGGTATTCGGTATTTTTTTGATTTTAATACCGGTAGTAGAAATTTTAGAAAAAGAAATAAAACTCAGGTATTTTTTTTGTTTTATTTGCCAGTTAAACAAAAAATAATTTGTAACTTATAATTTATATAACAGTGCATAAAGAATCACAAAAAAAGTAAAGGAACAACTTATTTATTTAAATCACAAAAAAGTGTGTAAATATCACTATTTAGTCTGTGGTACAATCACAAAGTTTTGAAATGTGATCTTAAAAAACATAATGCATCAATTGTACTGTAGGATATGCAAATACAATGCAAATAACAAACTCGCCAATTTAAAAAATATCGAAATATTACGCACTTTCTTCACAACTACAACCTTGTTTTCACAGATACGAATCCTGCGCGTGTGTAGTATCGCTCTGAGCTGTAATACGATAGTTTTGGCCCACCTCCTTGGTTGATTCACATATTTTATCACTTCTCTTGATTGTACGATGCAACTTTGTAATCACAGGCTAATTAATATCGCCCGTTAGGGAGACATAAAAACAAAAACGTAAACTATTTTGCTATGTTGGCGATCCTTGAACATATAGTGGAAGCAATTTTAAAAAAAAATATTGTAAATACCGAAAAAACGGTATTTAAACTTGTGAATACCGGTATGACAAAATTGTACAAATGGATCAAAATACCGGTATTCGGTATCCCGGTATACTGGTATTGCAATCCCTAGGCGTAACGTACATCTCGGTAGAGGGGGGGGGGCCGGATTCTAGGGGCCCAAAGCCTGACTGATGGCCAAGTACGGCTTAGAGCCCAAAACCTGACTTTGTAGAAAGGAGAATCTTCGTTACGCCGCTGCATAATGCTGGGTTTTATTCAATAAAACATGCATTAAATAAAAAAAAATTTTAATATCAAAAAGCTGTTTAATCATACTTTAAAAACGCATAATGCACATACAAACACATGCATATCCAAATGACAGGCTGAATGTATCGCTAAAAATGAACACTTATTCCTTTACCTCAAGATAAAAAATGATTAGAAAGTGCTTTACTTAGGTTATACTCGTAGTTAATTTTCTTTCCTACCTAACTGCAATCTTCTTTTTAAAAAAAGCAGAGCAAGATGGGGAAAGAAATATAACTGGAAATCACAGGAAACTGTGTTCTAATTCTGGACTACACACAAACATGCAAGATTTCCCTTGTCAGATTTAATACCATATCTCCTTCGCCTCCAAAGTCGACAAAACTCACATACAAAAAAAAAGAGCCATAAACCCTAAAATCCTCTAACTCAAACCTCGCCGACCATAAACTCAAGACAGCAGCTGACAAACATAGTCCAATAGGTAATTAACACTCCCACCAAAATGTCTCTAGCGAGAGGGGGTGGGGGCAATTGCGATATATAGGGACTTAGAGAAGAACAACAGAGGGATTGAGGAGCCCTCTATTTATAGTGTGTAGTTAATTCAGAATGAATTGCAGGGAAGAGGGGAAACAATTTCCGGTGATGATGTGACAAGTGATGAAACCCACTCGACGGGGACATGTATGGCACATCTAAGAAGACATCACCCCGAAAGATGTTTTGCTTAGACTTTGGCTCTTTGTATCCAGCGATGCCGTGTGAATTTCTAAGAAAAGTAATCATGCGTCTACGGGGTGGTCCTTGGGTTGAGTGAAACCTTTAAAAAGTATTTTGAATGAATAAAAAAAAGGATTGGGGAGAGGAGAGTGAGAGATATAGATCAAATAAAGATTAGGGTTCTAAATACAGAAAAAGTAATAAACGTGATAAGGAAGATAATTTCTGGATCATGGAGAAGATCTAATTTAGAATTCTATAAAATTTACC
>BMAV01012495.1:21875-37023 GCA_019973955.1 Trichonephila inaurata madagascariensis | reverse complement strand
ACCAAAGTTGATTTTAAAGTGGATGTTGAAAATATTAGAAACAAAATGAAGTTATTTTTATGTTTAGTTTCAAAATTAACAAAGAGCGAAGGAAAAAAAAGAGAAATGATTTTATGAAATGTTGAAAGCTGATAATATATGATCATGATGATGAAACTTTAAAATGAAATAAGTACTTTAGTTCATTAAAATGCGATTAACATACTTTCTAACGGGGAACACGTATCTTCAATTTTTTCAAACATCGTCATGTCCTTTTCACAGCCATAGCATTGTTTAGAATAGTTTTTCCGGCACATATCACGGCACATCTGTTAAAATCAAACAACAAAATAAAACATTGTATATTTTTTTTGTACGAATCAGCTAATAAATTACTGTTTGGTATCAGAAAAGGTAAATTACTTGTTGTGATCGAGGTCCAGTCCTGTTATTCTTTTTCCAAATCGCTTCATAATCGGTACAGTTGGTTCGATAAGGGCGTGGTAAATGATGCTCTTTCTCCTGAAACATCACCCTTCATCATTCTTTAATTAAAGATTAATTTATAGCAGGTATATCAAACTCATATGATACTACCAACCACATGATCTTTTTTATATTACGTTCGGGTCCCATGTTTTCAATGTTAAAAAATTAATTTTTTTTTAAATTCTAAAAAATTCTAAAAATAATTAAACATTCTAAAAATTAATTAATTTTTAGATTGATTATATTGTATACTAGATGGTATACCCGTTCTTCGCACGGGTGAACTGAAAAATTAAACAATACAGGCTGAAGGATAAAGGAGTTTTCAATGGGTTAATTTTACGGGAATTGTAAATTAAACAAAAAGAAACTTTTTGCATATCTCAGCTAAATAAAATACCATGTTTGCTTAATTTTAAGTTTGTATATATAACAGCTGATAAAAAAGATTTTTTAAAAAAATTTATAACACCCGTAATGTGTAATGCGCTAATATTATATCTCTATATACAATATTGAATTTATTGAACAATCTCTCCATATACAATATTCAATTTAATGAACAATCTCTCTATATACAATATTAAATTTACTGAACTATCTCTCTATATACAATAGTCAGTTCAAAACAGTAACAGTAGGGTGAAACGAATCTGCAAGCAGGGGGGGAGGGACTCTTGACCTTTGACACTGCGATGGGGTGAGGACTGGGTTGGATGAAACAAAACCGCCGCAAGCAAGGGGTGAGAGGGATGCATGACCTTTGACACTATCGATTGAAATAAATGATCCCTGTTTGAAACGGATATTGTTCACCATTTCATTGGTTTTAATTTTATTTTCGTGGAACCCTAATTTTTTGTTATTTAATAAAAGTAGCCTAAGTTATTCCTTATAATATTAGCTATCTGCCAGTAAAAGTTTCGTCAAAATTGGTCTAACAGTTTCAGAGATTAGCCGGAACAAACAGATAGACAGACAGACAGATAGATAGACAAAAATTTTAAAAATTGATTTTTTCATATAAGTACCTTATATATACTTTTAAATGCATTTAGTAAAAAGCTGCTAATTTCAAATTACAAACAGACACTTCATTTTTATTTATATGTATAGATAAATGTTATGTATTCCTTTTACTAAGTGTGAAGCTTAATGTAGTGTTTATTATACGTGCATAATCTCTCGTTATATGTTCAATGTTATTATAATTATTTTTTTAAACATAAACTATAAATATTCTATATTTTTTCATGAAAAGCAAATTAAAAACCACACTCACTGCCATAAAAATTTGTGCACCAAGAAAAACTCGTCAAAATGAAACGAAATTTTACATGTGTAAGTACTACTTTGATATAAGTAAGTGATTAGAAAATCAAAGAAACAGAATCATCTATTGCAGAAAAAAGTATATGTGGATTGATTTTGCCTAACTCTAGCACTGATTTTTCGGATGGATAATACATATTATTTAATAGTCACATACCCATTTTACATTAAACTCAGAAGCGCTTTTAAATTATATTCGTTATCTTTAACAAGGTGTTTTGAAAAGTGTTAAACAGAAAACATTGGAGAAAACCGAATTTCGGTACATAAAAAAAAGCAATGCTTTCGACCTTTCGATATGACTTACTTTTGCCTATTCACTTGTGTGTTCCATATAGGTATACATATTGCACAAATTTCACACCATATACCTTTCATAGTGGGCGGATATGAAACTTTTCAAATTACTGAATTTTTTTTTTTTTTTTTTCATTCTTTAATCACATAAAGTTTTAAGATTTTAAAAACACACAAAGNCAAGGGGCATTCCGAAAGTAAATTTTATCATTTTTTTAAACATAAGAGAGAAAGACACGTTAAATGACGAAACAAGAATTAGCGTAGGAGGAATGGTGCATGCGATTGATTGATTGATTGAATATTAACGTCGCACTGTTCAGCTACACGAGGGCTTTTGGCGACGGACCACGTAATTTTGAACCATGGTCAAGTGACGTGGACGACACCTGAGCTGGCACCCCCCTCTCCTAACTACCACACCACACCAACGGGAGGACGTTTCAGCTCTCGACAGATTTAACGTGCATCGCTGCCCTACACGGCGGGTCTTTAGTGGTACTGGGCTCGAACTCATGACAAGGTAAGCCACGGTCCGATACCTATACCACTCGGCTACCGCGGCCACATGGTGCATGCGAACAGCACAGAAGAGAGAGTATCATCAGACTGGCGTGCCCGATGTTATTTGAATAAAATTCACGATGGCAGACATGTAATGACAACGTCGCTACCAATAAAAATGCGAGCTATTATCCAGGATGAATGGACAGGTAGGAATAGCTTGTCTGTCATCAAGCGTGTCTGTGAACATTGTGAAGAGGCCATGTTTCCTGAAGTAGTATAACGATGAGGATGCATACTCTATGAAGACTGGCAGAATGTCAAGGATGAAAGTCGAAGTGGACATCCGTCTATATCCACAAATTAAAACAACATTGTTAGAGTACAGACCATGATGTTAGTGGGCAGGCACATGACGGTAAGTGTGGCATCCATGTTGCACATTGCTCGTGCTCAGGTCCATCCCATGATCCATGATGTTTTTGGTTACCAAAAACTGAAAATGAGAAAGAAGTGAGCATCGAAAGGAATGAGTTCCTATTCTAAATCTCTACAGGTCATGAGACATGGTTGCACCCCATTTTTCCAGAAACCAAGGCTTCCTTAATAACGTGGAGGTATCCAAGCTCGCCAGTGAGGGAGAAATCCTTACAAATCAATGCTGATATGGTGCAAGGTGCACGAAAATCCCTTGTATCGCAGGTTACCAAGTTTTACCAGATTAGGTTTTTCAAACTTATTGCACGTCGTATCATTTTCTGTGGCTACTATGTCGAAAAATAATGCAAAGTGTGCATAGTTCATGATTCCGAGATGTAAGGGTTTTGGCAATGAAGTTTCCATAAGAAAAAAAAATGATGTAACTTACTTTGAGAACGTCCCTTGTATTATAAGAAGACAAGAATTAATAAAATAAATAAAAGATGCTAACTTACCACACGGATATATACATTATATACGTATCCTGGTTTCATTGCTCTTCCATCTCTAAAGGGATTGATTGGAACGAATGGAGAATGAACCGCGAAGAACACTTGGTAGGGGAGCCAAGGATAAAATAGTTCTTCATATGTAGGGCGTACAATGACAATATATACAGATTTTTTCATTTTAGTAGGTTCTGTAAGAATAGATTTACGATGAAGGTCAAATCATCATCTTATTAATTAATATTAAATAATTAATGTTTTTTTTTTCTAACAATTCTAGAACTTCACCATTTTTTAAGAAAATTAATATTCCTCACTTATTCAGTATTTTTTATTTGGCTTTTGTCTATGAGGAAGACAAATAATTTTCCGCCATTTTTTATCAAAAATTGGGCACTTATTACGAAAGTACAACATGTTACATTTCATCTAAAATTTTGTTCACTGTTAGCATCTCCCATTCTTTTTCGAAACATATCCATACCCGAATCGGATAAATACATGATATTTCGAGGCTATCCACAAATCAACCCAATTTTTAGTATCTACTTCCGATGTAAAGTGCTGCTGATAGAGATCATGTGCCATCGACCGGAAACAAGGAAGATCGGAAGGTGCAATGTCTGGTGAATACGACGGGTGGGATAGAACTTCCCAACTGAAAGTTTCTAAGTAAGTTTTGACAGGACCGCACAACTTATAGGCAAGCATTATCATGTAGGAGAATAATTTTGTACTTCGGATAGTAGTGAGTTCGTATTGTGTTAAGTAGTGAAGCTCAGCAATGATTTCGTTCGGTTTGAGCAACTTATAATACATGAAACCAAGCTGATCACACCAAATACACAGCACGAGTTTCTTTCTATGAATATTCCGCTGTTGAAGCCCGATCCCATGGTTACCTTGATTTACCATTTGGGTTAACGTAGTGGATTCATTTGCATCACTATTGTCTATACTATGCCACAATCTCTGTTAAATATGCTTGAAAAGCAGCATTTCACGTGTGCAAAATCATCATTAAACGTTTTCCTTCTTCTGTTCATAAGGAACCCAATATACTTGATTCAGTGAATCCTTCCTAATAGTTTTAAACGATGTGAAATTTCTTGTTGAGTCATTCTTAACGTAATTGCCAGTTTTCCTTGCAATTTTCTACGAATGTTCTTCCAATAATCTTTAGCCATGCTTTTAATCTCCGACGTCAAACTCCTCCTTCTTAAACTCTGAAATCACTCACAACTTCTCTTCTCAAAGTGTTCTCGCCATATTCTTTTACAGACAACTGATGCCCTCCAAAAGTAAATTTCTTCAAATTAAGGTATCCGACTACATTCGGAACCATGATTTTGAAAAAGCGTATAAATGGATAACATTTATGATATTTAGTGTCACTTAGATTAGAAAATGTATATAAAATTGTTTTAAGAATAGCATTACAATAAAAAATTATTTAAGTGCAATATTTCGACAAAAAAGGAACATAGAATGACCCATTTTCAAAATATTCTCCTTTTGTGAAAAAAGGCTTCTATTATAATAATATTTTGCCTGTCTATAACTCAGACCTCTCTACATAGGCTCAACTAGAATTTTTGAAATATATATCTTAGAAGTGGGTTTATCCATATTTTAGGACAACAGAGGGGAGCAATTTTAAGAAAAAAACGCCGATAATTATTTCAATGGGTGGTAACTCTGAAAATAATGTGAATTTTTCAAAAATCATAGTTGAGCCTCTGTACAGAGGTCTGAGCTATGTACAGGCAAAATATTATTATAACAGAAGCATTTTTCACAACAGGAGAACATTTTGAAAAAAGGTTATTCTAATTTAATTTTTTGCCAAAATATTGTATTTAAACAAATTGTTTTTTGCCATAATGTCCTTAAAACAAGTTTATACATGTATTCTAATCCAAGTGATACTAAGTATTATGAAAATTATCCAATTATGCGCTTTTTTTAAAATCACGGTTCCGAACGTAGTCGGATACCTTAAGGTGCAACTTCTTTTTTTTTTTATGATGAGTTGAGTGTGTGTTTGCTTGCTTGCGTGTTCGAAATATTCATAGCAAGTGAGATTTAGTCTAATTAAGCTTTCCGAACACAGTCGGAGTATTTTTTTTTAACAAAATAGCTTATTTAAACTTTATAAATGCTTTTTTAGGACTCAATACCAATAAATACAAATATTTAACTAACAATACTTAAAACACAAATTACTTTAATTTTGGGGAATATAAGTGAATATAAATGACAATTATAAGTGAAATTTTAGCAACATTTTTGAAAAAATTCAAAGTAGTTAAAGAAAAAAGTAATAAACTTACATTAGTAAGAGTATTACTAAAACAAATAAGATGCATTTATCTAGGAAATGTACTAAAATTTTAATGTCTTAGAAATTAATTTGAAATTTTCAGAGCTGATTGAGTAAACATAATAAGAAATGTGACATTCTTTATGAGACCATTATTTAAATAACAAGCCATAACTCAAAAAGTATTCCTACAATACGAAATATTTTAGTACATTCTCTAGAAAATAACATAAATATCCGGTTCAAAATGCTTTATGGAAATACATTTGTAACATTTTTATTTATCAGACTCGATGATAATTAAAAATCAAAATAATTTATAAGCAATTTAAAAAAATGCCTACTTCTAGTAGATCAAAGATCCACTTCCGGTTTTTCTAACTTTATAAAATTGATTGTAACTTGACCTCTAGGTAGTGTAAAAACAAAATAAAGGAAGTTTTGTAAAACCAAAAGATAGCTTTATTTAATAAAATGAGAAAAACAAAAATATCTGTCTTGACCGCATTTTGTCATTTTCAACGTGTTCGGATACCTTAAAAAGAAAACTTCTGAGTTAATAAAAGAAAAATTGTATTATAAAAAACACACTATCTTCTATAAGAAACTTAATAATATAAGTAGTTAGATCTGAAAATGATATTGTGATCTACTTAATGTAGCAACTAATTCATAAATTTCATATCGCATATTCTAAATTCATTTTTCTTTAATTGTAGATTTTACTACTTTTATCATTTGAGAAAAGTTTACAAAGAAAAAAAATAAATACTTTCATCATTAGAAAGATGTATTCTACATTTAAGTGGTAAACAACAGCAACAGAAATTTAAATAACAAAACACAATTCAATCCTGAAATAAAATTCAAGAATATATTTTTAATCTCGCTCTTTCATTGAAGGTTTTATTTTATTTGTAAGAACGTTATAAATAATATTAAAAAATAAAAAGTATTAGATTCTTTTTTATAATTGATTTAACTCTTGTCAACAACATCGCGCGTAAATAAAATTGTATTTTAGAATGCAAACCCATTGTCACTGAAATACAAAATATCAATCCAGTATTATGGAAATAAGTTATTTTGAAGATATATTTTTTGAAGTAACATTGTTCGAGTTTTTTTTTTTTTTGCCTAATATTTTTTATCTTATGAACTGTATAAAATAATCACCGGGAACCATAGTATACATGGGATATTTAATATAAACCCGTGTTTTTCAAACTGTGGGGTGCGCCCCCCTAGAGGGGCGCAAGTATATCGAAAAGTCGAAAACAAAAGATTATTTTAAAGAAAATATTAGTTTACTGAAAGGAAACAAAGCAAGATACATTCTGTTTCAAAATACTGTTTTACAGGCGATGTTCTGCATACCACACTATTCCAGAGAAAAAACACACACCGTTTTGTAGATTTTACTAATAACACCATGTTTCTCGGTCCATTAAATTTGAAATTCTCTGTTCCACTTACTATCCTGCAACTTTGTTCTTTTGCTGAACTAGCCGCGTTAAATAACAATCAAAAATCATAAATATAACGCGATAAATTTTAAAGTACAGTTGCATCAATGAAATTAAATATGCTATGCATAGACAAACTTTACATCATAAGCAATTGTAGTCTTCGATGTAACCAAGGCATGACGAGTGTGCTCTCCGCCACCTCCAGATCGATCCCTCGAGTTTGTTCGTAATACTTCATAGTAAACTTTGAAATTTTGAAATAAAATGCAAACCATTTTGATCACTGGCGTGCCAAAAATATTGTGTAGTGTGCCATCAATGGCACTCGTGCCCCTGGTTCGCCATCCCCGTTCTAGACTGTGCAGTATTTAAAAATGAAGAAACCGGACCTACCAACCCATACAAGAATATTGTCACTTTCCATACACTCTTCAACAATGTTAGCACATTCTGAATCGGGTATTTGCATTCACGAGAAGTACACACTTATTCCCAGACCATCTCCAATCTGAGATCATGCAGCTAAGACTCAAATAAAATTGATGAGAAAATCACAAAACGTAATTTAAAGACAAATTCCAAATCATCGTTCTTTTATGATGAATATACTGCTTAATACAGCTAGTAAAAAACTCACCACTAGGCTGCTATTAGGCTATCAGAAAACCAGCAATCAACTTCTTTGACAAAGTCATTAATTTTCAGAGCTATTCTATCTCTTGGCTATTGAAAAATATTTCACTGATTTAATTTTTAATACACCCAAGAACATCCTAATAGAGTCTCTTTTTATTTAATTTCTCAATTTTATACTCAAAATTATTTATACAATTTTTACGCGATTCTTTAAAAAAAGTATTCTTATTTTCTCAAGTATGTTTTTTTTGTATCGAATTACAGGTACTTTTTTTGTAAAGTTTTAATTTTTTTATTAAAAGAGTTCGACAGAAACAAAGAAAAAGGAAATTTTGGGGGAAAATGTTCTTAGAATTTAAGGCAAAGCAATATATATATATATACATACATATCTGATTCAAACAATTTCTACGAAGTAACTTATTATTTTAAGGTATCCGACTACATTCGGAACCATGATTTTAAAAAGGCGCATAAATGGATAATTTTCATGATATTTCGTATCACTTAGATTAGAATATGTATAAAATTGTTTTAAGAACACTTTGACAAAAAAATTATTTAAATACAATATTTCGGCAAAAAATGAACTTAGAATAACCTTTTTTCAAAATATTCTCCTTTTGTGAAAAATGCTTCTATTATAATAATATTTTACCTGTACAGAGGCTCAGACCTCTGTACAGAGGTTCAACTATGATTTTCAGAGTTACAACCATTTGAAATAATTATCGGAGTTTTTTTCCTTAAAATTGCTCCCCTCTGTTATGGTAAAACTAAGTGACACTAAATATCATAAATATTATCCATTTATACGCTTTTGCAAAATCGCGACTCCAAACGTAGTCGGATACCTTAAATCTACTGTTATACAGTGTTCAAAAAATAACATTCTGTTTTATATCCTGTAATATAATAAACAGTTTCCTGTGTATAATATTTCAATGGAATAATGTTATTGTTTATATTAAATATTCCATCGATGCTATAACATACAGTGTTTATTTTATATAGTTCATAGGAGCAATAATATTGAACATTCAATTTGAACAATGTTACTTCAAATACCATGTCTTAAAGGTAGCCCATTCCCATAAATATTAATTGATATTTGCATTTCAGGGACAGTGAGTCTGCATTCTAAAATACAATAACTTTTAGAATACTATTCATGAGAACTAATTCAATGATGCAGAGCAAAAAAAGAAAAAAAAATCTACTATTTTTCATTATTCGTATTATTTATAACGTTCTTTAAAATGAAAGAAAACTTTCATTGAAAGTATGAGTTGAAAATATATTCTTGCATATCAGTTTAAAATTGAATTATGTTTTGTTATTTAAATTTCTTTTGCCGTTGCTTTTCATTTGATACAAAATACATGTTTCAAAGAATGAAAGTATTTTTTTTTTATTTATAAACTTTGTCAAATGACAGAGGCAGTAAAATTTACTATTAAAGAAAATGAATATTGAGAATATGTGGTATGAAAGTTTGTGTACCAGTTGCTACATTTAGTACATCATACCATTTTCAGATGGAACTTCTTTTTCCTATAAAGTTTTCCCAAAGATATTTTTTATTAACACATAATTTATTTGTAGCTCACATGCTTGAATATTTAGAACACGCAAGTAAACGCAGACGTACTCACAAATATAAACGTACCATCAAAAAAAGTTGACCCTGAAGAAAGTAAGGTACGTAAATGCTAATTAAGAAAAAGTTCGTTTCTGTTAGATTGCTCAATTGATCAAAGTGCGAGTGGCATCGGCGCAAATTATATCAGTCGTTTTACACGAATGAAGTTGTGCCATACATAACATAATAAGCAAGATGGCGCTTCCTACTATGCCACTCTCTTAAGCACTCCAAAACTACGTTATCCTCACCACTATTTGACACAACTAAAAGGATATTGTAAAAATTACGCTCTTCACACGCGGCTAATTGGGTATGGAAAATGGAGAAAACTTTTTTCTGCTTCTTCTGACTCAATCTTTGTACCGAAGAGTCTGACATTCTTCTTTTTTTTTTTAATACAACACTGCTTTTTCGTAAACATGATCTTAGAATAACTAATTTTATTCAACTTTTAACACTTTATGAAATGCACTTTTTTATAGCTTAACTTGGGGAGCAATAAGAAATCTCAATCCGAAATCAGATATATAACTAAATTATCTAAACTACTTATCTTGGTCAAAGCTCCTTAAATAATTGTGCTCGGCTCGCAGCCTGATAGATCGTTCAGTTGCAGGGTTGATCCATTATTCGGTCGATTCTACATCTACTATTAATCTTAAGATATGTGTTAACCCAGTCGCTGCTTACCAACATTCGGATTTCAGTTAACAATCAATTCTTAACCATTATCTCGCATATTCCACAACTGGCACTTAAATAGTAGTTACATTTATATAAATCAAGTCATCTATACGGAAAGCGGTTTTTAAACTAAAATTACAGTTTAAGAATATTTATTCCGAGAGGATTAGTAGAAGACTGAATAGAACCCATTGCTACCTTTGAATCTGCGTGTGAAAGGAATTAACTGTTCTCTTCACACTAGAGGTGTGGTGACAGGAAACCGGCCAATTAACTTTCACGAAATTGTTTTGAGTGAAACCGATTGTAGTGTTGGTGTGCCGTGAACACATCGATTGGGTTTTCGAGGATTTTTGCAATGTCCATGTACAGAACTTTGCACCAATTTAAGATCTAAGATCACACCACTCTAAAAAACAGGAACAATCACTGCAATGCTTGTGTCGATACATACTGCTTCATTAATACAATTTGTATTTGTTTTTATTTATTTCTTTTTCATTGTAAGGGAACACAGTACTATTCCATTGACAAAAATCGGTCAAAAAATCAAATCTGATTTTTTACAGCCTAAATTATTTTTTATATACTTTTCTACAAACTCACAAAGTTTGAAAGCTCTATGTTTGAAAAACACAGAGTTGTGGTAACTTTTATGTTTGTTTTTATACCCATCCCAATAGCAAATAAAAACTTTAAGCTGGTTTATCTCAGAAAGATAAAATAACTAGTTTGTCTTTATTTAAAAAGTTAAGATTTTTTTTCTATTGTGCCTAATACTTGCAAATTGTTTTCAATTGTTGCTAATAGTACATGGAATAAAATTTGATAAGCATTTTTCATTCAACGCTATACTTATGTCTTAAAAAATAATTGAATTTAGAATTTACAAATTTTTTTATGGAATTTTCAATAAGCATTCATAAAAAGAACTATTGTATGAATACCACTCATGTTATCGTAAAAGCCATACCAACTTTTGTTACACATAGTTGGACGTACGTGTAAATCAAATTTCATATTTGTACGTCAATTTTTGTAGGAGGAGTAGCATTTAAAAACCACTTCATAAGTTTCAAGTTGTTCCCTTAAAAAATTAAATGGTTAGCTTTTAATGAAATTTTGGGCACAAAATCTGTTTTACATCATACATAACAGGCAACCAAAAAATATTATGAAAATCATTAAATTAAAAAATTTGGTGTAAATCGTACCATGTCCCCTTAAATATCATAAATATTCTCATCTTAATACATTATTCATGTGTCCCTTAGTGTATAAACACTTTTTATACCCTCGCTTACATTTCTGTGTGAATCAAATCCTTTTTATACTTTTTGTTGACTTCACTATCGCGTGCTTAACTGGTTGAAGTTTGCATATATTCAAATGAATTTAAAATTCTCCACCCTTTATTAAGCAATGACTATGAAGGAAGTTCTCTTTTCTTATTTAAATTTATTTATCATTACTTAGCATTTCCACTGAAAAACAAAAATACTTATTGGTGTGACTCACTTAGTATTGAATTGAAAACATGTAAGAATCCTTTATGAAAAGGGAATGATCAATAAGTTTAACGCTTTCATTATTATTTAGCTACTGTGAAGAATTATTTCAAAGTTACCTACAAAACATTTGTTCTGATATTGTGATTTAATACTTTGATATGTTTTGATTTACATATCTAGTATTGTTGTGGATTTTCTGAGAAGTATACTTGGTTTCAACTTCAGTATTTCATTTCTCTCCATAATGTCTGAATATCATACTACTTTTAAAGTAAGATCTGTAGTACCTTTCCGTCGAAGGCTGAAATATCCAAGAAGTGAGATGTCCTCAAAACGTTTTAATTCTCGTACGAGTATTAAAGATATAGTGAATGAAGTAAGCGTTATATTTTAGATTTTGTTTTTTTTCCGGTTTGTCAATAATTTGAAAGTTTCATTTAAATTCAAACATTTATCTGTGTTATTTAAAATAGAGGATTCTGATTTTTTGGTACAAAGAACCAGTTTCATGGAAAGTATTTTAACCATTAATTGATTGGGTGTTTTCAGAAGGGTATGCGTCTTTCCTATCGCACACGTTATTTTTATTACCTCTTCAATTCCAGTATACAAGGAGATGGTAATATTACCCAATATATGTATATATTTTGTTGGCATTCAATTGTGCTTCCAGACTCATTTCTAAATGTACTTGTTGAAACTGAAGCTTCGTCACTAGGTGTTTCATTTTCTTGTCAGTAACATCTGGAAAAATAAGTCTCAGTTGTCGTATGGTTATCGTTGCGAACTCGTTACTGGCTTTCTTTCGATTTGTACGTTAGAGACCTGATGCCAATTAAGACTCCTAGGTAAAAGAGTTGATGCATATTAAATTTGTCAAGTCTCAAAGTCTTCACGTAGGCATGATGTGAAACTTTGGAGAGAGCGAAGCCAGCTCAAATGTCGTTCTGCTCACTTAATCAGGATTCAGAATTCTCTCTTATATCCTTAATTTGATAAACAATGAAATATTTTTTGAAATCAACATTTACTACGGCTGTGTCTTTCATCTTAACTTCAGACTATGTGCTTTAGCTTAATAAGAAAGGAATGCGTGTTCAAACGGAGGAATCGTCACTCGACAGGTATTCAAAATTACGAAATCCGTCTTCAATTGACCTTGCATTGCTTTAGAGCGGGACGTTATTGGAAATCAAATCACATTATTTTAATAATCTTATAGTGGTACCTCCTCCTTGTGTTGGTTGATGTAGAGATCTCGCTGATTGCTGGGGTCCCTAGGACATCCAAATTCAGCACGGATGGCGAAGCGGTTAAATCGGACAAAAAATAATTGCTAACAGGAATTTGTAATTATTCGCTTTTTTATTAATTTAAACGTTAGCAATGACTAATATTTTATAAGAAGAAACTAAAAGCTAATAATGAATTGTTACTTATCTAAAATGAGAGATGCAAACTCTAAAAATCTACAAAGAAAAATCTTAAGGCATCCTGTAACATTCGAGTAGCTGTGCAACTAGAGTTCAGTCACTAATTTATGAGGCAATATCTTCCGCAGCATTTACGAGGGAAAGTCAAAAAGTAAAGGGACTTTTGCAATTTCTTTTCCCAGGGCGTAACAACAGCGCTGAATGAGATGTAGTTGGCAACAATTCTATACAAAGTGTCAATGGTACTCGTTGGGGCTGTAGTAGACCAATCACCAAGGTAGCAATCACCAAGGTTCCATTGTCGAACTGCACCTAGGTTGGAAGGAAGGCAGTGATTCGTCTTTTGTTTGAGAAAGATGTGAAACTTGTGCTGGATGCTAGCCATCTATTCCATCACTAAACCATCAAAGACATTGACATTGTTCTCAGTAATTGACGCCGATGGATAGCTCGATCTTTCATCGTTATATAAGAAGTTCTTCCCTGTTTGAAGCACCCTATCCATTCGTATATGTTTAGATTCGTGATAAACAACTGTCACTATACTGCGCTTGCATGCGACGAATTATTTCCGAAGGTATCAGACCTTGCGCAAACAAAAAGTGAATCATTGCCATCATTACAAGCGTAGTGCAGATTGATAACGGAGTTGTCATGTTGAATAGTCTGTTATACCGTAACGACTGCAAGGGATGCAGAATAACATGGTGTACCGAAGTGTTCATTCAGCGCTGGATACTGTTGCCAAACCTTGGGAAATGAAATTGCAAAAGACCCTTTACTTTTTAAATTTCCCTCATACTATTCGCTGTAATCATCTATCTTATACTCTATCTCACCGACTATTTATATACTATTTGGTAGTGCGATTCATTTTTGGAATGGCATTGATCTAGTTTAGTGCCAATTTGGCTGGACGGAAGAAAACCAGAGTTAGATAGGATGGTTACAAACTTGATACAAATTTTACACAATGCATTTCTATATTCTGATGAGAGCACATTTATTCTAGAACAAAAAAAAAGGTTCATAAGTCCTTAATTATTTTAAATAATCTTTCAAATGATACCGAAAAGAAAAATAAACTGTAATATAAATACACTGAAGAGCCAAAATAACTGGTACACCAGCCTAATATCATGTAGGGACCCCACGAGCTCGCAGAAGTACCGCAACACGACGTGGTATGGATTCAATTAATGTCTGAAGTAGTGCTGGAGGTTGCTGACACGATGGATCCTTCTGGGCTGTCCCAAGTCTGTCGGAATGCACAATGGACATGAATGGGTGCAGGTAATCAGACGGGATGCTTACGTACCAGTCACTTGTCAGAGTCGCATCTAGACGTATCAGGGGTGTCACAGAGAATCCACCAGCTTGAACAGTCCCCTGTTGACATGTAAGGTCCATGGATTCATAAGGTTGTCTCAATACCCGTACACGTCCATCAGCTCGATTCAATTGGAAACGAAACTCGTCAGACCAGGCAACGTGTTTCCAATAATCAGCAATTCAATGTCGGTGTGGCAAGGCCCAGGCGAGGCGTAAAGCTTTGTGTCGTACCCATATCAATGATGTTTCGTTGAATCGTTCGCATGGTGACACTTGTTGGTGACCCAGCATTAAAATCTGCAGCAATTTCCGGAAGGTTTGCGTGTCTGTCACGTTATGGATCTCGCCAGCCGGCGGTGGTCCCGGTCTTGTATGATATTTTTCCCGCAGCAGTGATGTCGTAGATTTGATGTATTACCGAATTCCCGATATTCACGGTACACTCGTGAAGTGGTCTACGTGAAAATCTAAATTTCATCGCTACCTCGAAGATGCGGTGTCCCATCTCTCGTGCGCCGACTATAACACCACGTTAAAACTCCCTTAAACCTTGATATCCTGCCATTGTAGCAGCAGTAACCT
>BMAV01012495.1:3668-21475 GCA_019973955.1 Trichonephila inaurata madagascariensis | reverse complement strand
GGGGGGGGGGGGCGCGAGTATATCGAAAAGTCGAAAACAAAAAATTACTTAAAAAATTATTAATTTACTGAAAATAAGCGTACCAAATTACATTCTGACACAACAAAAAAAATAAAATACACATTTACATTGATATAATACACCTAAAATGTATCAGTATTACACAATGTGTTTCATAATTAATTTAACAGTACTAATTTAAGAACAAGCTTTAATAATTACCAGTGGCCCTATGGGAATGCCATAAAATTATATATGAAATTTAATACTTACCTTGATTTATAATTAAAGCCGTATTGTAGCTTTAAATTCAAAGTACATTATTATTGTTTTCAATACATTATTGTATAAGGGGGGCACGATGAAAATTATGACTGAAAATTGGGTCGCGAATACTGAATGTTTGAGAAGCACTGACGTACTCTGATTGGTTCCATATCTCTTTATTTGCATACGCATGCCTATACCAGTATTTTGGCTCTTCAGTGTTTATATTTGTATTCTTAACGGAATCATTTTGTAGTTTCATTAATTTAGGTAGGTACATTTTTCATTTACTTTTTTCCCCTTTTCTAGCTTAATTTGGATGCAGAAGAGGAAACCAAAACTACAATGAAAAGCTGTGTTGCAACAAGTAAAGTTAAGCAAACAATGGAAAACGAAACAGAAGTACCAAAAAATAACAAATTCAACGTAAGACTTGCCACCTGGTTAGGAATGAAATTCGTCATTTTTATCATATGTATAACGTGTTTCTTCTGTCAATCGGTACAATTCTACAAGCAGTACAGCTCATATCCTACCAAAACAAGTACCATAATTACTAGTCTTGAAATGTATACGCCGCCGGCACTAACATTTTGCGATAGAAACCCGTGAGTACTTTTAAGAACTCCTTTTCTGATCTGTTATATGTAATGTTATATTTAAATAACCTGATAATATATATTTTTATATATTTCCGTTTAATTGTATTTCATTTTACTGTACGCTATTGGATACTATATATTTCTGTAAAATTTTGCTGTATAATCTTTAAATTCGATCGGTTGGTTAGAAATATTTTTTTAATAATATTTGGACTTAACGACAATTTTTTATTCAGTTCTGCTGAATCAATTTAAAAAAATACATTTTCAATAAATTTATGAAAAATTGATTCAAATGTTATTAATATTTGAAAAATAGTTTGCAGAAATCATAGCCGTTCTCTTCCAAGAAAGATATTAAGACTTATTATGCGTTATAATATACATCCCATCTCTTTCCTAAAATAAACTATAACGGTAACAGAATGATAAATATATTTGTCAAGTAGCTATAGATTATAACAAATTTTCTACTTTAAATTTTGTTGCACAGTCTTTTGGCGTGAAATTACTGTAACAAGATGACAGGAGGCGTTCACAAAAACTACAGACGTATTTGAGAATTGTTTAGATAAATGGAAAATTTTCTTATATAAATACGATGCTTAATTTTTGTCTAATTAAATTGTTTTTGATTAGCTGCAATGCTGATAAAATTGTTAATTGTATTACAAACAATAAATCCAAATTGGAAAATCCTTTTTTGTAAATAACTGAAATACCAATCGGGATGTCATTTTATATTATGTGAGTGTGAAATAAAATAGTTGAATGTAATGTTATATATGTAAGGGTATCCGGACGTGATGTATTTGGATTCATCTATTTTATTTGGGTTCGTAAAAGGATATCCCCATTGGTATTTCATAGTTATTCACGAAACAGGGAATGGACTTCCCGACAAAGACACGAAGACACGCTACAGCCGGTGATACATACTGAAGACTAATAGACAAAGAGAGAGAGAGGAACAAAGAAATCTTGCTTTTTATATTGGGCTTAGGTCACGAGAGTTTTTCTAACAGAAACTATGATTGGTCAGAAACCAGCGCCCGTTAGTTTCTGACGCAATTTTACTACTCCATTAGAATTAAAATCCCGACCATGCGGGCAGTCCACTTAAAATAATTGAACGCGAGTCCTGCAAGGCTGAACCAAATAATTAAAAGTTACTTAAAAAGATATTAGAGGAAACTATTGTATATAATTATATATATATATATATATATATATATATACTTAGCTTAGCTTAGCTCAGTGGCGCAACAGCCCATGAAGGCCAAGAACTACTGTACTTAACTCAGTATATATTGGGTCCTGAGGTGTATGAGTAGTTGTTGCGGTCAGATGGTTAATCTGACGAGAAACCTCCAGTGTTAAGTTCCTAAGTAAGCTTGGTACTCATTTATCAACCCGCTGAAGGGATAAAAGGCTGAGTCAACCTTGCCCAGCCGGAGGATTGAACCTCGGACCTGTGGTGTGGAAGCGTGATGCATTAACCACTCAATATATATATATATATATATATATATGTCAGGCCCCAGGCCTGCTGGTAAAATGAGGAAGGCATCATCTCAATAATAACTTCTATATTTCGCTTCAATCACATAAAATCCAACATGGCGGCCCTTTGGCGCGCAACCGAGTAAAACATTAACAATACTTCGGACAGGAGTCACCAGCTAAGCCTTTTCGAGTATGCGTTCTTCTTCGTCAGCGTTCGCTCCACCTTTAAATAAGCTTATTTACCCATAAATCCTTACGCAATGGTAAAGAGTTCTCTCTATTTTTATTTATTACTTAATTTAGAACCTAAACTTTTCAAACCTGATATATATATATATATATATATATATATATATATATATATATATATACAGAAAGATCCCGATTTATCTAATTAATCGGAACCGAACATTTTGTTCGTCAATTCGGAGTTATTCGTTATATAGGGGTCCAAAAATTACAAATTGTTTGCATTTATCCTTTGGAAATTCTTAAAGTAACTACACAAAAAATATCTTATGTTAGAAACTACACACTTTTTATTCGATAGCTAAAAATACTATTAGTGAATCATTACGCCCCATTGATTTAGACATTTTAAAATATTGACTAATAGACATTCGACAATCATTTTGATTTCTGAATCGAAGGAGTTCTTTTTCGTCTTGAGGCAGACAAGAAAATACTGTGCCATTGCTGTTTGCAAACCATGTAAAGCATTAGACAATGTAACAGTTTTGATAGGAATTTCATAATCAATATCTGCATCAGAATCGTCATTCACTGACTACAACAAATCAAAAATTTCCTGAGCTTCAGTTGCAATGGTAAGCAGTCCACCATCGTTCCTATACTGTGGAAGCGGTGTATATCGAAGGGCTGCATATTTTTAAAATTAGTTAGCTTTGCATTTCAGAAAAGGTATACAAATTGTATCATAAAAGTCAATAAGTACAAGTTTAAAAAAATTCAATTTCTATTTGTGCTAATTTTATATCTATAGCAGAAAGCACAGTCTTCATTCAATACCTACCATTAGTTCACTCTCACCCCATATATATATGTAGGATATCCCATTTGTAAAAGGTTAGATCATATCCCTTTCCAGAGGTCGGCAATTCTAATCAAAACAGTATTCCCCATCAACGCCATCTAGCGTCCCTTTTAAAACGCCGACATAAACCTTTTTCGGCAGAGGCCCACTAACACCCGTCAGGGAAACGTCGTATTTCGCGCATCAGCACCGTTCGTCCACGCCAGGCGGTAAGTCTTAATATCGCAGCATAATAAGTTCTATTTAATCTCAATTGCCTTCCTTAAAGTAATGGGATCTAACTTTCCTATTCTTTTTTCCATTCTGTAAAAATTCACCATGTAAAAATACTCCCCTATAATTCATAATAAATTATTTAGTTTCAACCAATTTCTTTCTTAAACTATGTTGTCTATTTTATTTCAAAATTAACTAATACACCCTAAAAACCCCTAGACACCACGCCAATAAAAACCCGCTATCTGAAGCATCCAACCTTTTGGAAGATTTCGGTTGGATTCCCACCTATATATCTTGTACAAATTTTCAATCATTAATAAAATACTTTCTTTTCATCCGTTCAAGTTCAAATACATATTTTTAATTTTTTACAGGATGACACTTGATGTTAATACAGTTTTACAAAAATTAATACATTAATTAAATGAAAAAAATGAATAAATAGTAACAAACAGAAATAATAGTACAACAGTATATATAGAAAGAAAAATTGCTCGTTGCGTCCCTGTAGCGCAATGGATAGCGCGTTGGACTTCTAATCCAAACGTCGTGGGTTAGAATCCCACCTGGGATGGCCTAATTTCTGAGAATGTGATTTCTTTATTACCGTACTATTTTATTTGGATAATTAAGTTTAATTATTGAATAAATATTAACAAACAAACAAAATAGTCCAACACCTTATATAGAAAGGAAAATTACTTTCTATTTTGACACTTATTATTGTGATTCTGTCATATGTGTATACATATTTTTATTAATAGTGACTATTTAATAATAGGTAACTAAAATAAAAAAAATTTGGTCAACCCAAGTAGGAACTGACTTAAATTTTTTTTTATATTAATTGTTTTAAAAATCAGTTTAATGAGACAAAAATGTAAACTGACCCATTTTCTACAATTTTCTTTTTTATCATTTTTTTAGGTATAAGGATTTTGTTCGCGAATGTGTGTTGACGTGGCCATTCTAAAAAGGAGATACGAGTCGAATCTCTCGTCTGGCACGGATTTGTAATTTCTTTTAAGGTCTCCGACTACGTTCGGAACCGTGATTTTGCAAAAGCGTATAAATGGATAATATTTATGATATTTGGTGTCACTTAGATTAGAAAAAGTATATAAAATTGTTTTAAGAATAGTATTACAATAAAAAAT
This sequence comes from Trichonephila inaurata madagascariensis, assembly GCA_019973955.1. Classification (NCBI taxonomy): domain Eukaryota; kingdom Metazoa; phylum Arthropoda; class Arachnida; order Araneae; family Nephilidae; genus Trichonephila; species Trichonephila inaurata. Next base: position 16,670 of record BMAV01012495.1, on the reverse strand, counting down.
TATTTAACTACAATATTTTGACAAAAAATGAACATAGAATGACAACATTTTCAAAATATGCTCCTTCTGTGAAAAATGCTTCTATTATAATAATATTTTGTCTGTATATAGCTCAGACCTCTCTACAGAGGCTCTAGAATTTTTGAAATATGTAACTTAGAAATGGGTTAATCCATGTTTTACGACAACAGAGGGGAGAAATTTTAAGAAAAAAACGCCGATAATTATTTTAATTGCTGGTAACTCTGAAAATAATGTGAATTTTTCAAAATTCATAATTGAGACTCTGTACAGAGGTCTAAGCTATATACAGGTAAAATAGTATTATAATAGAAGCATTTTTCACAAAAGGAGAACATTTTGAAAAAAGGTTATTCTAATTTCATTTTTTGCCGAAATATTGTATATAAATAATTTTTTGCGTCAAAATGTCCTTAAAACCATTTTATACATGTATTCTAATCTAAGTGACACTAAATATCATGAAAATTATTCATTTATGCTCTTTTTTAAAATCACGGTTCCGAACGTAGTCGGATACCTTAAAGGCGAATTTTGTAGGTCGCAGAAAAAATCTTTGCGGGTCGCAATTTCGCTCATCCGTGTTGCAGATCAATGGTTTCGGTGGAATTTTCTCTGATTAACCACAAATATTTATCCAAGGTAGTTGATCAAGTACACCCCTTAATGACATTGGTGGAACCATTGTACAATATATTCCAGGTGGCCCAAATTGTCCGCGGATAGTTTAAAGAGTAGAATGGTCAATTTCACTTAATACCGTACACACTTAACTCTCCAGCGGTGAATCATTCCAAAAATCTGCCGGTATATCTAAATCAAAGCATCAGAGAGCAAGATCCTCAGCATCAGAATCTTCAAGAGTAACGCTTTACTGTTTTTATGTGTAAATAATTCTGCGGTAATCTTCCATTAATACATTAAGTCCGTATTTCTAAATGTTGTTTTAGATATAATTTATACTGTATATTAAAATCTTACTTTGTAATAACAAAATTTTAAGTACTTACCAGTAAATTCATGTTTTTTTTTATTACGATTTATGAGCACACATCTAATTTTCTGATTAAGTTTCTATTTTTCTTTCATTTCCAGTCTTCCTAGAACCGAATTTTGTGCTGAATATCCAGATCTATGTGAGAAACCAAAAAATTTAACGAAATTTTGTCAGTTTGAACCTCAATTCTGCAAGGGAAACGTTTCAAATTTAATGGTATGGTGGTATATCTCCTTCTTTACTTTTATTTCTCATAACTTGAATAACTTTGAAAGATATAATACCAATATATATAAAAGTATATTTTTGATAAACTTAATTATACTTGAAACAATCTTTTCTTTTTTAAAAAAAAAATAATTGTCTTAATTTACTTTACTTAACAAAGTTAAGGTAGTCAAGTGTAGATACTTGTCTGAATTTTGAAAGATATGTTTAATTGGGATTTTGACACTGATATGAATGTAACCCATTTATGTGTTTTATTTCATTTGTAAACTATGTATATTATAGAATATTGAATTATTAACCTAAAAAAATTAATTTAATTTATTCTCTTTTAATTGAATAAAATTTACTGAATTTCTAATAGTAAGTTAAATGTGTTGTGTGCATATATATATATATATATATATTTAAGTATATATAATTCAATCACAACCTAATAATCAACCAAAAAATTGAAACCATATAATCTTATAACATTAAATCCCATTTCAAAATATCAATGGCGAATATAGAAGATAAAATTCCAACGTATATATATATATATATATATATATATATATATATATGTTTGTGTGTGTGTGTTAGTAATTTTACATTTTTAAATGTTTATGTTTTCTCCGATAGATTCCAATGCTTGGATACTTCACTCGCAGTAAAAAGGAAAAAATTAGAAACATAATTTGGCAGTTGTTATTGAATTCCAGCGAATATGAATCGTTGCTGTTCGAAGAATCAAATTTTCCCAAGTATTGCACAAATTTTTTTACATTTATCTGTAACTAAAATAATTTCTCTGACTTAAGACAAAATCTTTAAATATGTTTGATAGAATAATGGGAAAAACTCAGGCACACAAATGAAAACTTTTGATACAATTTTCGCAATTTTAAGTCATTGGTAAACTTAATAATATATACATAATATATGAAGGGGATAATTTAACCTGACGAAATTGTGTGGCTTTAACGGAATGTAATATTTATGAAACAGTTTTTTTTCCTCTGGTATTGTGAATTTTTTTTTCTTTTTCTGGTTTTGATGCTTCTATCATATTTACTTTTTCTTGTTTCACATTTTATTATTTTAAATGAACACCTTGAACAAACTTAATTTACATTCTCAGTAATAATCTTACAGGGGAAAAAAAATTGCAGATTGTTTTTCTTTTGTTCAAGAAAAGATGTGTTTACTGAACCGATTCAGTGAAACAATCAGAAAGTTTAATAAAAATTCCAATAATATGATTATAGATAGATTAGTGTTAAAAATATATATGGAGGGAACAAAAGGCTATGGCGAATCAAAATTTAAAAAATAATGGAGAGACTATTTTAGTTAGTAGTAGTTAAGGTATGTGCCTACGTTCGGAACCGTGATTTTGCAAAAGAGAATAAATGGATAATATTTATGATATTTAGGGTCACTTACATTAGAAAATGTATATAACATTGTTTTAAGAATAGTATTACAATAAAAAAAATTTTAAGTACAATAACTTTGACAAAAAATGAACATAGAAATGACTAATTTTCAAAATATTCTCCTTTTGTGAAAAATGCTTCTATTATAATAATATTTTGCCTGTCTATAGCTCAGACCTCTGTACAGAGGCTCAACTGGAATTTTTGAAATATATCACTTAGAAGGGGGTTTATCCATGTTTTACGACAACATAGGGGAGAAACTTTATGAAAAAATTGCCGATAATTATTTCAATTGATAGTATCTCTGAAAATAATGTGAATTTTTCAAAACTCATAGTTAAGCCTCTGTACAGAGGTCTGAGCTATATACAGGCAAAATATTATTATAATAGAAGCATTTTTCACAAAAGGAGAAAATTTGAAAAAAGGTTATTCTAAGTTAATTTTTTGCCGAAATATTGTATTTAAATAATTTTTTTTGTCAAAATGCCCTCAAAAGAATTTAATACATACATTCTAATCTAAGTGACACTAAATATCGTGAAAATTATCCTTTTATTCGCTTTTTTAAAATCGGATACCTTAAAAACTAATGGGGAGACTCTATTATAGTTAGTAGTAGTTAATATAGGGTAATATTAAGCGTTACGGAATCCCATGAGTTTAGCTAGTGCGTGTATGGTGCAAGGCAAGTAAAGGAATGATATGAGATGATAGGACATTCTCTTGCACAGGGTGAGACAACGGACTGAATGCAATTAAAGCAGCCATTTTTCGAGAGATGCTTTCCCAGTAGTGCATGATTAGAATTAACTGCAATTCGAATTCACAGCAAAAAGGGAGTAATTTCCCTCCCATTTTGTTGGTCGCTTATTAAAATCAGATTAGTTGTTGGACTTGGTGATGATGGAGGAAAGTTTAGTTTGATACATTGGGCAAACGTTTCTCTTGTAATTAGTTGATTTTCAAGAAGTGATCGAGTCGAGAGGTAGATTTAGAAGGAATGGAAACTTATAAGAGTTCGATGCCTTGGAGATGTTTGGTGGCAAGGGAATAGAAATTCTTCAATAGTACTGAATACGCTGAAGATGAGCCTGGTTAAGATACAATTTATTCCACTATTGTTGAATTAGATACTTTAAAAAAAATTTGTAGAATACTGGAAGGGAAAATTGTGTGTTTGGAAAGATATTTCTTTGACCCAAAAAGGTGGTACTGTTCTTCAATTGTGACAGATAAATGTCGAAGGGTATTAATTTGGAGGTTATGGAGTTGAAAACCAGGATTTGCGAGTTTGGGCTTGATTGGAGTGTCACGTGATTGATGGATACATCAATTTTTGATTTTTTGAAATCGACTCAGATTCCTCTACATTTTTATACAAAAAAATTGAATAATTCCAGATTCTGATAAAAGATATAGATTCCCAAAGGAAAAGATTAGTCTAGCAGAAGGTCAGAATTTCTATCTCGAATTTTTATAATTGAAGGGATTTGTGAGAGGTCTTCACCTCTCTCTTGGGCACCTAGATATGTAAGAGGTAAGGAAGAAACATTCGACATAATCCATTCAGTCTATTTATTTATCACACAAAATAATGACACAAATTCAGTTAATAACAGAAAGAGAATGTCTCCGTAGTGCTAACCACGAAAATAGAACAACTAACGAATGGCACGTATGCATTTATATGAATAATTTTGACTGCATAACTTTCATTGTCCCCACATAAAGCTGTTGAGCGAAGTATTCTACATGCCTAAGGCCTTTCCTTGATTAATATAGTTTCAGTTATTTTTTTTATTTGTTGTTATTGTTTCGAGTATTGTACAAATCCGTTGGAATTTCCTTTAAGATGTTACTTAAACTTTTTTTTGTAATGGGGCTGCATATTGATATTTCTTCCTTTGCAGACCTAGTACATTCCCCAGGAGATGGTATCACTTTTTAGTGCGGCACCAGTTAGGCGATACCACTTACCGCAAGTAATTTTGACACCCAGTTTCATCCCCAGAGGGAGGTACTTAAGCTCTGCCGATGTGAAATTTGTACTTAGAAATTTAATTTTGCCGAGAGCATCCAAGCCAAACGGACACTCAAGGGATCTTTTTTATGCCGAATAATTGTATGACATGGCCGCTGTCAATTTTCTGCATCAGGAAAATCCACAGACTTGGGCCGGGGTTGAATCCACAACCTTGGGAAGGCCGGCGACAAACCAACAACGGAATTTAATCATTGTAATTTTCACTCTGCATGAGATTTGTTTTCACTGTCAATAAAATCGTTATCAGCTAATTGCTTCCCAATATTTGCCACAATCATACTACCAAGGAATACAACACAAGGAAGTCAGGACTGCAAATAGGAGAATTCTCTTTCTGAATATGTGCAGATTCTGTGATGCACTAATATTTGTGTTGCTAAAGTAACCAAAGAAACAACAATAACACCCATATCAAACCCAATAGTTGTTCTATCAAAATATAAATAAATAGTCCAGTCGCCCGATAACACCTAATTCGTGTGTCAGTTTTCATTGTCAAGTCTTTGAAATATTTTATTTTTTTATTTTATAAATGTTTCCTTATTACACACGCTTTTCACACACAGAAAATTGCTTAATACATTAACTCTATTCGAGTGTTTTACATCAGAAAAAAGAAAGCTTTATTTTTAATGCAGTTTTTAGAATTTCTTTAAGAGATGCATTTCACATTATCTTTCCATAATTAGTACATGAATTCTTTTTTATAAATCGAGCGTTTGCAACATCAGTTAGAAGCGTTTGGAGAGGTCCAACACCAGCTTGATGTAGTTCTTAAATCAAAACGATACAAACAAAAAATTAGATGAACATTGATCTTGAACAATAATTCCTCCACTTAAATTAGCTTGATAAACTAATCAGAAAAAACAAGATTCTTTGTCAAAAGACTTGTTCTTAAGCGCTTGTTAAACATTTACATCAAAACACACAAAAGAAATATAAATTATGTCATTTTGCTTTAATTTTCTGCTTGGGCTAAATTCATGTGATGTCATAGTCACACGATAACTGCAATCACGTTTTCATCCAATCAGTTCATTGTCTCCGCTGTTCGCTAACTCTTGCTTTTTTGCATAAACTTTGTTTTCAGTATTTTTAAAAAAAATATTTTTCAACTACATGTCGAATACCAAAAAATCTGAACACTTGATCATATTTATGTCATATTTGAAATTTTATCAACATTTTACAAGAACAGTAAGGAGAAGTCTGATGTCAGTTTTTCTGATGTCACAAAAAAAAATAAATAAATAAGACACCTTTTAATATTAACTATTTTTTCGGAACAAAAATGTCAATCTTCGCAATCCGCTGATTCGCCTCTTCCCCGCTAAAATACTCTTCATAGAACCCGTGCTGCCATATATCTTGGAAGAGTGGATTTAAAAGAATATTTCTGCTAAGTATCAGAGTATTCGTAAAAAGGGTTATTCTATATAATTTTAAAGTGAGTGGTACTTATAAGTACCGTCGGTAGATAAAGGGTTAAAAGAATTTTCCTCTTATTTTATGTTAAAAAATAAGTACTATTTTCTTATGTATCTGCTTATGTATCTCGATACTTAATAAATACAATTTTTTTTTTTTGAATTCATAGCTTGCAAATCGTCTTTGCTTATGATGATGCGTCAAAAAGTGTAGTAAAGTGTCACTCAGTAAGTCTTCACATCAGCAGCAAAATTGATCCGAAGACAAAATGGTTTAGTGAGTATCTCCTCTCTCAAAACTTAAGGGAACCAGGACATGCTCTAAAGCAGCGATACTCAACCTGCAGCCCGCGGACTGCATGTGGTCCACCGAGCCTTTTTAAGTGGCCCCGTCATGGCCCATGGCTCTTAAAAATTCACTTTTTTAAAGAACATTGTATAAAAAATTTGTTGGGAAATTTGTCAAGAAATCAAATACATCAATTTTGCTTTTTGTTGTTGGTGTCGCACGGGTAAGAAATGATATTCTTTTTCTATTTGGAACAGTTACGGCTTGTGATAACAAACAACAGTGGCATGAACAATGGGTGGAATTAATTTTTAACTTATCTTTCATATCTTGCAAGCGCAAAATATTCGAAGAAAATATATCGTTTCAAGACAATTGGGAAGTTGACTATTTTGTAGTAAAAAACAAACATGGATCAGTAATTGTTTGATTTGTTACGAAAGTGTGGAATTTTAAAAAAAATACCAATAAACAGGAATCATTCAATGACACTTTTCCTAGAAAATCTCTTTCAAGAGATGATAAATAGGTTTTTCTTGAATAATCTTTGCATTAGAGCAACCAACTGTTTTTTCAGTGATAATATCACAGCGGTATCAAAGACATCCCATGAAGTTTGTTTTATTATTGATAATCATATGAAACCATTTACTGATTTATAAATTGTGAAGGAGTGTTTCTTAAATGCTTCTAATTTAGTGTTAGTAACAAAAAAAATATTTAAAAAATAATAATTAAAAAAAGCAAAGTAGTAATTGTAATATTTTGATCAATTTTCCACACTTTAAATTTCCAATGTTATCTTGATCTTAAAGCATTTCTCCCCCTCCAGCCTTCTTCCTCCAATAATCCTCATGTTATGGCCCGGGTGAAATGGCTGACATATGTATGCGGCCCTGTAGAAAAAAAGGTTGAGTACCCCTGCTCTAAAGAGTAAAATGCCAAAAATAAGATTTTTTTTATGGTAATATATCTTTAAAAAAATTTCCATACAGATTAGATTTTTTTTGTGTTCTTAACAAAGACACTTTATTCATTCTGCAGAAATACAAAAGTATTTTTTTTTCGAATTTTTTTTCCCTGTTTAATTTAATTTGGACACAATTTTCGAGATCTTATAACAAGTATATATGTTTAAGTATCGTTTTTTAAAAAATATCTTTTAAATATATTAAATTATTTTTGCCCATATATAAAAAACAATGCAAAAAATATAGTGAACCTTATTTTTTAGTAAAAAATATAGTATAGTTTATTTAAAAAAATTATAAAACTTTATAACTTTGAAAAATTTCTATTTTCTTCTGTTTTTTCCACATAAAACTTTTTTTAAGAACTATATACTACTTAGACTAAAAAGAATTAGGTTTACTATATGCACAGGTATCCTGCATAAAAGTATATAAAATTTGGAACCATGTAGTGCAATTGTTTTTTGTTTTGTTTTTTATAAAGTGTACCTAAATACCAAAAATTATGCTTTGGAGGAAAAGTGAAAAAATTAAAATTATACATATTTTCGCATTTTTTTCTTATCACATATTTTTTTCATGCCTATTTTTGTATACCTTGAAATGATACTTTAAACATTCTCTAGAATTACAAAAGTAATTTTAAATTAAAAAAATTTTTTCTTTGTTATAACTGAGCATGCATATAAGTTCATCAAACATATTTTCCTTTATAAGTACCATTTTTTATATAAAAATATTTTTAGAATATACAAAATATTTTACAAAACAATAAAAAAAATATAGTCAAATAGTTTTTTTTTTTTTTTCATTTTTTTCATGTACGAATAAATCTAGTTTTTCAAAAAAAAATTAGATATTTAAAAGAGAAACATATTATTTTTCCTTTCTAGTAAATACACAAATTGGTGTTTACATACATTAAACACAAAAAGAACTATCTTTTAAAATGTGTCAATTGAGGCTTGGTCGATTGCTTATATTTTAATCAATTTTTTTATTCATATTTTAAGATTATTTTATCAACAAACATACAAGTGTTGTACATTTTTTGATACAGAAAAATATGCACTATTTTCTAAACTAAAATTGAAAAACCGATTTTTTGAATTGTATGATGTTTTGGTACTCTTAATCATGTTTGGTTTGTTACATTTAATTTTAGTGATGTTAAATTTAATTCAGAATTCGTGTGTGAAACTGCTAAATCTACTCCAAAAGAGTGTTATAGAGTGTTTGTTTGTTTTCGTCTGTGGTGAAAGCTTCAGTTTCTCGGCAATTGTACATAAATAGGAGAAAAAGAAATATAAAACTATACCGCATCCAACTTGATCACTATCTTAACCTTTGAACTGCCTCTGGCGTATGTATCCATCTCGCTCAATTGGTGTGTTGAGTGCCCTTGACGTATATATACGTCATACCGAAATACGATTCTTTTCCTAGCTCAACTATCGGTAAAACTATTCAGAAGATGAAATTCAATAAAAAGACTTTCACAGTATTGAGAAAGAATTTACTTATACAAGAGAAAAGTTTATGTATTTGGGCATTCTCTCCCTCCCCCCTCCCAAAACACCGTATACGCCCTCCTGCGTGAAAAACGGTGGCAGTGGGGAACGATTTTCAAATAATTTGATCGGCATTTAAAGGGTTAAAATTTTAAGCTAAATAATGCAATTTTTTTTAAAGTAATATGTTTAAACTCTATTGGTGGACAACGTAATTTTTTGCTCTGCTATTACTTATTTTTCTGAATTCTTTATGTTTTTGGCCAGATCACTGAAAAGTAGTCCGTGATATAAAAAAATAATGAAAAAGGATTGAATGTTACCATAATTTTTCCGCTTTCTGACGTTATATGGGGGCTCACGTATTAAAGAAAATATATACAAATGCTTTTTTTTCTACTGAAATTTAATTGTAAGAAAAAAAAACTATTAACTGTGTCATGCGAAAAAAAAGAGGTACGCTGTATTATCTAAACATTTTCAACAAATAATTAATAGTTTTAGTAATTTCTCTGCATATATATTAATTTTTAATATTTTTACGTAGGTTATCAATTTTTCCAAGATAATCTTAATCTCTGGTTGAAGATTATCTTGATCAACAGGAAGAGTTGAACGACTTTTAACAACTATACCTCGTTAATGACCACCGGGAAACTATAAAATTATAATAATTTTAATGGATAAATAATTGAAATGAAGTACAGTTGTAGCAAAAAAAATAAAATATCAAATTGATTATTACTACATAAATTTTAATTCTGTAGTTAAATCTTATTAAAATGCCCTGTAATCCTTTATCAAAATGTTTTATTTTGTGAAAAAATGCTTCTATTATCATAATAATTTGCCTGTATATAGCTCAGACCTCTGTACAGAGGCTCAACTAGAATTTTTGAAATATATAACTTAGAAGTGGGTTTATCCATGTTTTACGACAACAGAGGGGAGAAGTTTTAAGAAAAAAACGCCGATAATTATTTCAATGGGTTGTAACTCAAAAAATAATGGGAATTTTTCAAAAATCATAGTTAAGCCTCTGTACAGAGGTTTGAGCTATATACAGGCAAAACGTTATTATTATAGAAGCATTTTTCACAAAAGGAGAATATTTTGAAAAAAGGTTATTCTAAGTTAATTTTTTTTTTTTTGAAGAAATATTGCATTTAGAAATATTTTTATGTCAAAGTGTCCTTAAAACAATTTTATACTTGTATTCTAATCTAAGAGACATTAAATATCATGAAAATTATCCATGTATGTGTTTTTTTAAAATCACGGTTCCGAACGTAGTCGGATACCTTAATTATAAATCTCTAAGCTGTTTTATTTCCATGTGTGTGTGTGTGTGTATGTGAACCAATTAATGCTTAGTAAGGATCACCTAAATGAAAGTGGTATTACTTTAATAACTCCAACAACAACGAAAGACTTTAAAACCAGTGCAGAATCGTCGAAGGAAAAATGTGTATGGAACGGAGTATATGATCCACAAATCGGTATTCCGAGGTGTATGGATTTTTGTAGTGGAAGAAGTAGTACTGAAGACAGGTCACGACCTGGTCAAGCGAATGTGCTTATCACCAAAGCAACAATTGCATATATGCATCGCATCGTGAAAATTAATTGGCAAATCACCCCTCGCAGAATGGATCATGACCTCATGTGACTGTGGCGTGCCAAACATTGTTACAGCAATTCCGATGGGAGGTTCTGGGACATACCCCATACAGTCCAGAGCCCACGCCTTGAGACTACCACATGTTCGATCCTCTCAAAAAAATCCTGAAGAGACAGTGATTCGAGGATGATAATGATGTCCAAGCTGCTGTTAAAATTGGTTCCACAGTCTACCCCGGACCTTCTTCACCAGGGTATCCCTTATCTCGTAGACCACTGGAACACTTGTTTCGACTTACAAGGTGATTTCACCTAGCCTGTCTGTTACGTCTGTATTACATCTTTCCTTTTTATACTAATTTATATTCTAGCATTAAACCTGTGACGGACTCACGCGTCTTTTCTTTAACATAACCTCTAGGTTCTTTGGTGGCCAAGATTAATGGCAACTCTTTTTCAACCAAAACCCAAGAAGCGAAATGCGAACAAGAAATGCAAATAAGATAGCTTTTAAAAGAACAGAAGTTTCAGTAAGCAGAATGGCAATTTGATGAATGTTATGTTTGGAAGAGATACAAGCGTGAATTGACAGCCTATCGTAAAGTTACCTAAAAACCCAGCCATTACTACAAGGTGCATACCATTGCACGCGCGCCCAGACGTTTCCATATAGAGATCGAACCTTAGTTTAGATTAAGGCAGGACTGATTATTTGATATTAGGACTTGCAATATTATTAGAAGTAAGAGTAGACGGAAAATAATTATAACATAGAGAAAATGGTCTAAATTAAGTGATTCGGTTTAACTATCACTGTGTTCGTTCATTCTAGATTCTCACTTATTTAAATTTATCTAAATTGTTAGACATTTAAGTTCTATTCTTAATAGTCATATTAAGAATTTAAAATGTCTGGTATTTTAGAAAACCCCACACCTCTAGCTCACGCTGACAATCAAAGATACCGTCACCAAAGGGGGGCTATATCACAAACCCTGTATCAGACCGACTATATAGTGCCACTTTCATTTAGGTGACTCTTATAAAATATCAAAACTCAGTATTAATCAGTAAGGTGGTGATTTGACCTTCTTCGTAAATCTATTCTTGCAGGATCATCTAAAGGTGAGAAAAGGTTTGTATATAATATTCATTCAAGTCCTGAATATGAAGAACTTATTTATCCTTGGCTCAACCATCAAGTGTTCTTTGCAATTCATTCTCCTTTCGTTCCGATTAATCCTTTTAAAGATGGAAGAGCTATGAAACCAGGATACATCCATAATATAAACATCCGAGTGGTAACTTAGTTTTTTTTTTAAAATTTATATTAATTATATTCTTGCTTTTTTTTTTAAATACATTTTACAAATCTGCAATTAGTTTGCGATTAAAAAATGCAAAACTTTTAGAAAATTAAACAGTTTTATATCCGCGCATTTTTTTGTGTGTGGTCGCCAAACCGGTTTACATACTTGAAATAAATCTCATTGAAAAATCACTGCTAGTCATTCAGAGTCTCTTATAGTCGTGAAATTTTTACCATTAATTTTTCATTGTAAATGTAAGTCATATCACATCTGGCTTCACCTATAAGCGCTATTTAAATGGACCAATTATATAAACACTCCACTTAAGCTGTTTTCCCTGTAACGACACTCTCCTTGTGAGAGAATTCAGTTTTGTCAGGCAAATTTCATTTCCCAGCATGAATAAATATTGGCAGCTCTAGAAGATGTAACCAGGGCTGTCATGAACAGTTCTACTAGCAGGTTTTTTGACAGACAAAGTATACATCTCTTATCACAGTCAATTCACAGGGATGAACTCTGATCTCGATAGATTCAATCGACCTTTATACAGTCTCGTGAAAATCAGGAAAGAAGGGGAGAAATGACAGAAATGACATTAAAAAATAAGTATCTATGTAATATCATTTCTCCACAGAAAAAATATAAAAATCTATAAACATTTCACTAAATATTGCTTAATTCAGAATTACCCAATTAATTGTATTAATAGTTATTTGAATAACGAAATTCTAAATAGTAAGGATTAAAATTCCTTAGAATAATAATAGTTTAATGTTATAAATTTATCATTTTTCCTAGATATAGTTACCTCCATATTCTAATATTAGATAAAATTATTTATTATTATTTTTTAATTCATATATAACTCTAGTGTCACTATAGTCATGGTAGTTGTGAACATGGTAGTCATGGTAATTTTTATTTCTATTCTTTTCATACTTTTGTTAAGTGCTACAATTCAGCCATTCCCATGCTTTGAATTTGCATTTGGGTCCAGAATCTGGCAACAACTTATTTATTGTACTCATTTTTAGCGTGGGCTCTGCATTTTTGAGTGTACTTTTTAGGTAAGTTACCTTTATCTTGTAATGGATTTAGATATCTATCCATTACTTTCAATAGGTTTTTACTCAGTATAATTAACATAAAGG
>BMAV01012492.1:0-45540 GCA_019973955.1 Trichonephila inaurata madagascariensis | reverse complement strand
GGGAAATTAAATATAGAAGTTATTGAAATTTGGGGCGATTAGGAGGGTTGAGCGTGACCAAGTTGCCAACATGAGCTGGTTCGTAATATGAAAGTGAGGTATAGATTTTTTAACGAGTATTAAAGTGCCTGTCCTTCTGTGATACGATCATTTCTGTAGCATTTGTAATTATTAACGTTTATGTTGTGTTTAGGCCTCAGATGTGTTTCCTGAACTAGAATTATATCGGGACTGTACTTCTCTACAAATAATTTAAATTCATAAATTTTATTTAAAATGCCGTTTGCGTTCCAGGAACACAAACTCAGGCCAACCATTAATCGACTATTCATAATCATTATCCATAATAGCCTCTACTAAGGCGTATAACTCGCGTTTTCTAGTTTGTTTATTTTTGATTGATTTTCCTTGAGGGGGATTTGGATTAAAGTTCATATTGTTAATTTGCACAGTTAGTGCTGTCAATGCACTAATAATTCCTTGTAAGGATTGGGTGATGAGATCAGCGTTAGGATTTTGCTTACATTTACATTATTTTGAGGGGGAATGACAGTTGAATTTTTGGCCTGAGTTTGCGAGGCAACGGCAGAAATCCCCAAATTTTAGAGTTGGGGATGTTGCGGGGTAAAGAAATTAAGAATACCGGTAGGGGCTGATTTGTAATACGGCCGATTAATTGGGATACCTTATCTACGGTGAAGCCGAGTTCGATTAAGTAATTTTTGATTTCATCGGTTTTAGTGTCGCGGGGTAGTCCTTTAATGACTACCTTGATTGGGCGTTTTTCCTTGGGTGTGATGACGTAAAATTCGTATTTTAAGTCTTCTAAGATGTGAATGAGCTGTCTGTGTAATTCGTTAGTGTTAGTGTAAAGTTTCAAGTACTCACCGGTGAGTTTACCGCGTGTTGATGGGAGTTTGTCCGTGATGATTTTCATTTGTTGTTTGTATGTATTAGTTACTTTTAACATAATTGGTGGTGGTACATAGTTTGGAGTAGGTGCATTTAGAGTGTTATGGTTAAGCGTGGGAGCATTTAAGGTGTTTTCTTTGGGTAGAGGTGCTTTTATGATGTTCGGGATAGTTGTACTAGCCGAGTCAGTAGTGAGATTGTTTTCTGCCGTTTCCTGAGATAAAGTATTAAACTTGTTTGCAAGATCAATTTGAAAGTTTGGTTGAGCGTCATTAAATTTACTAATTTTGCTAGGAGGAGGCGTAGTAAAGCCATCAGATTTTTCATTACGTTTAGTCGGGTGAGAGTTTTCGGTTTCCATAATAAAATCATTACTATTATCCTGAGTATCCGAGATCGTTGTAATTGGAGTGCTGGCGGGTAAATCATGATGTGGGCAGCAATCAATGACACAAGGGGAGAGAGCTGTACTCACTTACCGCTTGATGATGTAGATCTGTAAACTCGTACAGTCTGTTCAGGAGTTCCTTCACATAGGGATTGTCCGGTTCGTAAATTCCAGAGGCTTTCAGTGCATCGATAGTAAACTGTTGTCCTCTTACAAATGTTGAGTATTGGTCCACTTCTTTAGCAAGTTGCTGCAGTTGTGAACAGATCTTGGTCAGCGTGCTAGGCCTAGTAGGCGTCCGGGGTTCCATGTCCAGAAGAGTGTCAAAATTCAGATCCATAGTCGAAAAGGAGTAAAAGATTGAAAGAGCGAACAAATGGGTGTCGCCCTACCCTAACAGCTCTAAAAAGAGCTATAGAGACGACTAGCTATTGCTCCCAAATGATCGGTATGAAATCCAAAGATTGTAGAAGTCAAACAATAAGGAGCGTATTTGCTATTCTAATATCTATCTATCCCCCCTTCGACATCTGCAGTTTATAACACGTCCTCATTTGCATTTAAGATGTTGCCAACTGTAGGTGACTAAACGTTTCCCGGATCGGGTCCAAATCGGATTCGAGACTCGAATCCGAGATCACAGCACGGAAATTGGAAAAACATTAACTAGTTTTTATAAACATGATCTAAAAATAAAAACGATAAAAACACGGATGTACGGAAAGTCGTTTATTTAAATATATATATATATATAATTCAACTTTACTGCAGTGTCAAGTATAAGGAGGACATGCCTATTTGGGTTTGTTTTTAAGTAGCTCTGAGATAGGAGTAAAATATTTAAATCTTTGATGTTCGTTCTTTGGTATGTAAATACAGTCTATTTAAATATTTATTATTTTTTAAGAGTTATGAATTTATTATTCCCAAATATGAATTTACTTCATCTATAATTACATACATAAGAAATCTTGTAGGTTTTGGCACACGGTTTGTGGTTCAAGACTAAATTTGAAATTTAGTTTATGAATATTTGTTTCTCCCACCGTGAACTCCAAATGTTGACGGTACATCTTGGTAATGTATAAGTGATTTTTTTTTTTATTGCAGTAACAGTAAAATTTGAACATGTTTGAAAATAATTGAAGTCTTCAACTGAATCTCTCTCTCTCAGATTAATTAGTTTAGTCCGTGTTATAAATAAAATGCAACGAATAATTTTTAATGAAACTTTTCACTATAATAGTTTATAAGTTTAATATAATTAAATTCTTTTTGCTATTCTAAACAATTTTTGTTATCTCAATTCAAACAGCATAATTTTACATAACATTTTAAATATTCTAAAATTTCTATTCAGGGCTCACAGCAAAATAGAAAATTTGAAATTAAAAGTTAATTAATCTGTAAAATAAATGTTGCATAAAATAACTTTGCAACTAAGAAATTATTTGAATGGGAGGAATGTGTGTGTGTGTGTGTGTGAATGTGGTGCTTCAATAACAAATTTTCAGCATTTGTTATCTCAATTTAGTCAAGTTTAATCTTAAATCTCCCCTGTTATATAGTACTATCCAGTTTTTCTTTATTTCTTTTTTTATATTGCCAACCGTGATGAAGCTCTTTCTCACTAGGAAAAGCAATTAAAAACTTTCTCACGATATTCTATTATTCGGGACAAATAACAGGTTTGTCTTTTTAAAGCCAAAATTGCTGACATTAGTTTCTAAACTTTACTTTAAGATCTCCGTTAGTGCTTATTCCGATCAGTTTCTATTGTAATGTGACATTTTTTTTCAATGTAGCCTTATGAATTCATTGCCTACTGTAGAATTACCATAGTCAAATCATTCTCAAATCTAGTTTCAAAATCTGAATAAAGCGCATTTAAATGTTGAACGTACGTTAAAGCGTCCTGACAGATTCTCTGAGACAAGTTGAGAAATTGAGAAAATCCGGGACCTCCAACATTATACTTTAGCTTAATTCTGGAAAGAAACGATGAAATGGTTCTTGTTCTAATAAAGTTTGTTGTGTCTCTTTGTAAGTGCAAACTAACCTCAGTAAATTTAGCAAATAAATCTGTTAAATAGGTAAAATTGGGTTTCCATTTGATGAATTGTTTTTTAAAATTGAAGTCATGATCTAGTTTAATGAGTCACTATCATACACCCCACTTACAACTCATGGAAACCACAAACTATTTTTTCGCTGATGTGGGCCCCTGGCAGGTCGTCATAGAGCCCTGGAGGTCAATATAGAACACTTTGGGAATCACTACACTAGTGTCTGCTAATTTATATATTTCTACTGTTTATAATCTAAGTGGGTACACACACACACAATAAGTTCTGTTGGAAACTTTTTATGACAACTGAAATTTATGTAATCTATTTAGATCTTTATTGTTTGCTAATGGTTACATCATGGCTTCTGCTTCTTTCTCCACTCTTCGTCACACCAGTACATCTTGCGCACTCTCTTCACGTCACTGGCGCTGAGTCCTGGTTTGTCGTAGGTCTCGTACAGACGGACCCCCGTCTTGGCTTCCATCGTCAGGGATTTGTTGTCCTTGGAGAAGGCAGTGTTTCCATACAACATCACAGAGTTGTAGTCGAACGTGTCCAACAAAGTATTCTGATAACGCTCCAATTTCGTAAACTGATTCTCCAGGCCTGGACAAGAGCAATGCAAACATAAATACAATCAGTACTTTTTAACAAAAATAATTGAAATTTTAAAATCCAATGCTTCTAATCTCATTTCAACTAAAAAGTGTAATTTTTTTCAATTCTTATTATTAGTTCACACTCTCCCTATGTATATTTATTTATATATCTTGTGTTCAAATTTTCACTTATTAAAATACTTTTTATTCCTCCACTAAAGTTCAAGTATATTTATTTAAACTTGTAGAGTGGATGACGATGTTAATACATTTTTTCCAAATATTAATTAATTAATGATTAAATAGTAACAAACAAAATTAATAGCCCAACACCATGTATAAAAAGGAAAATCGATCATTGTGTCTCTGTAGCGCAATGGATAGCGCGTTGGACTTATAAAAAGGTCGTGGGTTCGAATTTTACCTGGGATGACCTAATTTTTGAGAATGTGATTTAGGAATGAATAAATAGTAACAAACAAAAATAGTAGTCCAACACTATATATATATATATATATATATATATATATATATATATATATATATATATATATATATATATATATATATATATATATATATATATATATATATATATATATATAGGAAAATCAGCTTTTATTTTGCCACCTTATATTGTGATTCTGTCATATGTATATGCATATTAGTTGTAATTATTTGATAAATGTAACTAACATAAAAATTTTCCTTGTTGACCTAAATAGGAATTGACAATTTTTTTTGTATTCCTTGTTAAATAGAACAGATTTTTGGAACAAATTGATTCATTATCCAAAGTAATGTTTCAACTCAAAATTATTTCTTTTTTTATACAGGGGTATTCTCTGTGCTTTAAATTTGGAAGTCAACCAAACACCAGACCGTTTCTGTTTTAACGAATCAATTATTGGTAACCCAGTAAAAAAATAAGACTAAAGGCAGTGATTGAATCGAATCGCATGTCCTTCTTTATATGAATATTTTACCTAACACATGGATATTTCTAAAAATGATTTTTTCCCATTGAAACCATATTCTGTTAACTTAAAGATATATAACCACATTTTATTTAATTTTAAAAAAATTAGAAACCTTTTGGAAAGAGTAGCATACAAAAAATAATTTAACTACAGATACAAAACAGCACCAATTAAACATTTAATGTCTTATCTGTACGACGGCTCAAAATTCCCATTTCCGTTATCAATATTCTGATACGACTTTGTTTGACTGTTCATTAGCATGTACTTTTAAGTTACACGAGGGCCATTAAAGATGGAATTTGTCATTTTCAGCTACGGTCTAGAGACGAGCGTGACTTGTCAACTGTCATTCCACTACTCTTCAGACATCTACACCGTGGCCGCGGTAGCCTAGAGTTCAAGGTAACGGACTTGTGGCTGGCATGTCATGAGTTCGAGCCTAGTGCTGCTGAAGACCCACCTTGTAGGGGAGCGATGCACGCTAAATCTGTCGAGAGCTCAAACGTCCTCCCATTGGTGTGGTGTGGTAGTTAGGAGAGAGAGGTGTCAGCTCATGTGTCGTCCTCGTCACTTGACCATGGGTCAAAATGACGAGGTCCGTCGCCAAAAGTTTCGTGTAGCTGAACATTGCGACGTTAATATTCCCTCACTCACTCAGACATCTACACCACGTCAAAGGGAGGACTTTGAACTTTGAAAAATTTAACGGGCATCTGTCTCGTCTTCATGGACCCAGAACTCAAATTAATGACTCGACAAAAGTAACACCTGCCACGAGTTCACGACCATAACCTTTTTGCCTCACAGCTACCCAGAGCGGTGTTGATCAAGCCAAATTATCATTGAAAAAAAAGCTCTTTCCTGCTATTCTTCTGAAAGTAATATTCATCAGGAGGAGCTATAGCAATTGTTTTGTGATTTGATTAAAATTTGATTTCAGAAAGTTAACAAAGTATTATGATATGAAAAGGGTTTGTGTGGTGTGTGTATTCGAAAATCACACACACACACACACACACAACAACAACTTTTATTTAAGGCTGTTTTCGCCATATGTGAGAGAGAGTGAACTAACGCGGAACACATTTTCGGACGAAAAAAATGCCTCAATTTTTATAAAAATGTGTGACAGTGTAGCTCATGCATTTGTGTATTATATAGTGTGTTGTTAAAATTTCGCAATATTTCATAAATAATGAGTTTTTTCTTTTGACATGCAAAGGGATAGCTCATTTAGCATTACGGTAAAGAAGAAAAAATGCGAAACACATTTTATAAAAAAAAATGTGTTAAAACTCGGACGGAAATGAGTAGTATGATAAAATAAGTGATTTTCTACAGGATAGTGAAGTCACAGAATGAAACATTAAAATGTTTTAGTACTTTAATATCTGAAAAAAATTTCCGAATTTTGATCCTATTTAATATTAGCCGAAGACAGCCTTAATCAAAGTAATTTTTTAACAATTCAAAATAATGTACTTGTCAAAACAAGTGAAGATGAATGATAACTATTTTCAAGTTTTTAATACTTCAGAGTAAAGTACATTACTCTATTCAGAAATCTTAAAAAATTACTAATAAAACATTATATTTTTCTTCTAAATTTATTATTGTGATATTCAATTAGCTTTTTTGATACTGTTGAGTAACCTTGCATTATGTGCTAGAATTTTCCTCTGTTTTTTAAAAGAATAAATTACCATTTTGTCAAAGAAAGTAAATTGAGAACAACGCAATTGCCTATACACTTAAATTTTAATTCAGTTCTTAGAAATTCATTTTATAGGATTTATTATAAAATAAAATGATTTTTATCATATTTGATTCTGTCTGAATTCTATATAAGAAAATTTACTAGATTATAAGAGCGACAAATTTGATTGGAAGTATCTTCATTCATGTTAAAAATGTTAATTGAAGATATTAATTTGGTTAATTATTCAAAATGATTTCTGGTTTATCTTCAAAAAAAAAAATAAGAAATTAATTTAAATTGGCAGAGTACTTTAGAAAATATTCTCATGCTTATTATGCATCAAAAATGATGCAGAAAATATTTAACTTTTAAAAAACACATTTTAATTAACAACACAAATTTATTTAAGATTTAAGTAACGGAAATGTGTAAAAATATAATGTTGTGAAAGAAAACAGACTTTTAAGGCTACTCTTTTAAGGAGTAAGGTTTTATCGATTTTAGTTTTTAAACCTATTATAGATACTTAGCTTAAAAATAATTTTTTTATACATTTTTCATTTTTTTAATTCTTGAAATATTTATACAACATTGTCTTAAATTCACAAACATGTAAAATTCTAACATAATTTAAAAAATAAGTTAAAAAATATTCACAAATAGGTCTAATAATTAATTTATAGGATAAATTAAAAAAACCCCGGTTTTTCTAAGAAAATTTTTAAAGTTACTTTTTAACATTTAAGTGAGATCCATTTTTATGTGAATCTACGATAAATCACAAAGTTTAAACTCAGTTACATTTGAGACTTCAATTTTTTTTGCGGGGTTCAGCAGTTAAAAACCCAAACTACTTTTCCCAAAAAAGGGGATATGGGGGTTTTTGTGTGGTTTTTAGGCTTAATTAGTACATTTTAAGAAAAGTATGCTAAAATTAAGGAGTAAAAGAAATTATTTTTTTACTAAAATGGGGAAAAATGGATAAAAATTTACAAAAAATTACATAAACGGCGCACATTCTGTACAAAAAGTTTCTGAATAAATTTTCAATTTTGTGATGTGTTGTTTCGCAATTCATATTTGAAATGACCTTCAGAATAAGAGATATTTTAATTTTTACAAAAATTAGAGAGCACCTTATCTTATTTACTATATGAAATTGCTTAAAAAACAGTGATTATATTCACACAAGGGATTGTAAATTTTGTAATAAAACAGTGATTGATAAATTTGAAGTTAAAACACTTTTACTATTATACAGAACATACACAAAAAAATTCAGTTAATTATTTCTAAAGCTTTTTGAGCATTCGCGGGTCCCCTTTTGAGCATTAAAAAAAACACACACCACATTTGGAGTAAAACTCATTTTAAAGTATGGCATCTTGCTTAGCCCTTTATCTACCGACGATATTTGTAAATACCACTTACTTTAAAATTACATCGAATAACCGTTTTTACGAATACTCTGTGACGATACTTAACACGATTATTTTTTGAGTGAGTGAGTGAGTGAGTGAATATTAACGTCGCACTGTTCAGCTACACGGGGGCTTTGGCGACGGACCACGAAATACGAACCATGGTCAAGTGACGTGGACGACACCTGAGCTGGCACCCCCCCTCTAACTACCCACACCACACCAACGGGAGGACGTTTCAGCTCTCCCACAGATTTAACGTGCATCGCCTGCCCTACACGGCGGGTCTTTAGTGGTACGGGGCTCGAACTCATGACATGCCTTCCATGGTCCGATGCCTTAACCACTGGGCGATTATTTTTTGAAATCCACTCTTCCAAGATATATGGCAGCATGGGTTCTACAATGAGTATTTTAGCAGGGGAGGTGAATCCTTTTATAGCAGAAATTACGTTTTCGGCTGATGGTGTTTTCAGCGGATTGCGAAGATAAACTATTTTTTCGAAAATGATAATGTCAAAATTTAAGTGTCTTATTTTTTTGAATGTGAGAGAAGACCTTAGAAAATGATTTAACAGTTTATTTTAAGTGAAAAGTGTATATAATTAATTTTGCAGTTGAATATCTTTAATTTAATAATTAGCTTTAACAGATAAAATTTCTCAAAGTTGAGTATTTTGTTTATGTATATCCTTTAATTTTCAATGTAGGTATCCAGAAAATATATTGTTTGAAAAAAATTGCAGTAAATCATAATGCGGCAGATAAAGGGTTAAAGTGGTGGTATCTGCTTTAACTAAAACACTTGTGGTTTTTGTTCTATGGAATGGGAAAATAATAAATTTGGTATTTTTATAAGGAAATGGTCAATTTTTGACAAAATTCACAATTTTAGGGTAGTCGGATATTTTAAAAGACGAAAGTGTACCTTTTCGAATGTTGTCCCAATAGATGATGAGGTAGTCGTCTCTGTCCGATCTGTTTTGTTCATGGAAAAATCCAATGGCGTGTCCCAACTCATGGACAATGGTACCTTTGAAGATGCATCCGGGGCCCAGAGAAACGGGTTGTTGTCCACCGATCATACCGACATTGGAGTAACAACTGATGGGATATATATGCAAGGATTCTCCATTAACACTAAGGAAATCATTATTCGAAATATTTTGTGGTACATTCATTAAGTTATTTGAGCGTTTTTGCATTCTTTTATTCAATTAATTACAAAAGAAATAAGTCGGCAATTTTAAAAATTCGTTCATGAATATAAGGAGAAGGAAGTTGTGTTCATTGAAACATAATTTCATTAATATATAAATAACTCTCGATTTTTTGCTTTAAATTGATTGATTTAAAAATAATATATTTAAAACAGGTACTTTTTAAGTTAAAATAAGTAGTTTCTATCTTGTGATTAGAGTTCCGGGGAGGAAATAGTTATCAGATTAATATTTGTTTTACATTAAAATTCATTGAAATTAAGAACACCAGGCCATACTCTCGAAAGAGTAAAATGCCAAAAATAAGACTCTTTGTTTATGGGACATATATCCTTGAAAATTTCCAATAGAGCTTAGATTTTTTGTAATCTCAATAAAGATATTTTAATCATTCTGAAAAAATACAAAAGTAATCTTTTAGTTTAGAATTTTTTTTTCCTGTTGGGCATAATTTTTGAGATCTTACATTCTTATGTTCAGGTACCATTTTTTAAATAAGTATTTCTTAAATACGTAAAATATTTTTCCCATATATAAAACAATACACAAAATATAGTGAACTTATTTTTTTAGCAAAATATTAAGTTAGTTTCCTTAAAAAAATTATAAAGCATAGAAAATTTCTATTTTTTTCCCTTTTTTACACCTAAAAAACTATGTATTACTTCGACTGAAGAAAAAAACAGGTTAACTATATGTGTAGGTATGCTGTAAAGAAGTATAAAAAAATTGAAAACCATATAATGCTATAGTTTTTTTTTAAGTGTAGCTAAAAGCAAAAAATTATGCTTTGAAGACAAAGTGAAAAAACTAAACATTTGTAAACATTTGTTTACATTTTTGTCAATTACTTTTTTCATATTTTAAGGTCATTTTACCAACGAACATTTAAGCGTTATACATTTTAAGATTCGGAAAAATATGCACTATTTTTTAATACTAAAACTGAAAAATCGATTTTTTGAATGTGCATGATGTCCTGGTTCAAATATGTTACAATTATTGATGCTATTAACATGAATCTTATATTGATTGAATGATTATTAAAATCTCATTTCGTAGCTATGCAGGGACTATTGACGTTGGCATCATAATGTTGAACCACATTTTTAACGAGGATGACATTTGAGTTGGCACCCTTCTCTTTAAACTGCTACATGACAGAATTGAGAGAATTTGAACCTGTACAGATTTAACGCGCATCATTTTTTCTCACAGCGAGATATTAGTGAAACTAGATTAGAGACTTAAATGAGTAAGTATTTACTTACGTCGCGTATAAGGCAACATGAGGGATATTGGTAATGGAACTCGAAATTTTGAATCACCGTCAAATGACGAGAACAATACCTGAGCTAGCTTACTGCTCACCAAACTACCAAACCGTGCAAATGGCAAGACTTTGAGCCATGGTAAATTTAACGTGGATCAGCCCCTATACAAGGCGGGTTTTCAGTGGCACTAGCACTCGAACTCGTGATCCGCTATCCACGAGCTTGTGATTAGGACCATTAAGCTACCGAGACCTTTTATTCACTTTAGAAATTCAATATAATACACTGACCTTCAAAAGTTAAGGAACAACCGGTTTATTGCGCCTTATTTGCAAATTAATGAATGTAGAAACATCAAATTTGGATGACATGTGCATAAAACAGTTATGTATTGACTGTAAGATAGAAGTTTATACACAAAAAATCAAAAATGGTTTGCAACAAAAAAAGGCTATCTCCCTGGAAAAGTCCATTCTCGGAAAAAATATTAATCACAGTTTTATGTGGTAAAATGTCATAGAAACATAACAAAAATGGGCTTTAATAAGAGATATGCTCACCCCGAGCTTGAATGCATTGGCGGCATCGAATTTCCATGCAGTCAATTAAGTTGTTGGTTACCGAAATGGGAAGCGAAGACCAGACACGGAGTAAGCTTTGTTCCAGCTCTCCTAAAGACCTCGGAGGAGGACTTAAAGCAGCAACCTGTCTACCAAGATAGTCCCAAAGATGCTCTATCGGATTTAAGTCTGGAGATCGAGCTGGCCATTCCATTCACTCCAAACCAAGGCCCTCAAGATATTCCTCAACAATTACAGCTGGGTTAGGTCGTGCATTACCATCCATCAGAATGAAGTCATTGCCAACTGCACGGGCATACAGAGAGACATATGGATGAAGGATCTCATCCTGATATCTCACACCAGTCAGAGTTTCTCCCTGGAACATATGCAGGTCAGTGTGACCACCGAGTAAGATCCCTGCCCAAAACATTATTCCACCACCTCGGTAACTGTGTCTTTCAACAGTGTTGGATTGATGATACCTGGTGCTTCGTTCCCTCCAGATGGGCAGGAGTCCTGAATCACTCTCCAGTGTGAATCTAGACTCGTCTGTAAAGAGTATAGAAGCTCATCGCTGTCTGGTCCAGGAAACGTGTTTTCTTGCCCAAGATAAGAAGACCCTTCTCTGTCGTCTGTTGAGGGGTACACACACTACTGGTCGCCTTACATAGATACCTGAATTGTGAAGACGCCTTCGCATCGTAGTAGCGGATATTCTTCTTCCTGATGCTAGAGAATGGTCTGCAACAAGTTGCGGCACAGAAATCCTTCTTCTCCTTCGGGCCAAAAGAGCGATAAAACAATCTCCTGCAGTTGTAGCTCGTGATTAGTTCTGAACATGTCTTCTGTACACAGATGCTTCGGTTTGATATTGATTCCAGAGGCGGTGGACCACACTACGAGACACATTAAGACACCGTGCAGCATCAGCCTGTTGCATCCCCATTTCCATCCATCCGACAGCCATCCACCTTAATGAATCGGGCAAACGGCTTCTCTCAGGCATTGCGAGACCTCATTGAATATTGTCATAAATCTGCTAACAAAAGTTGTAAATCAACAAAAGTTACACGCGTAATTACGAAAGCATGATACATGCATATTTTTCTCTCTCTCGTATATATCTGTTCTTTCCTATTAAAAAAGTAGTAGCTATTGTTTTTGCATAAATTTGTATAAAGTTCGTTTTTATCATTTACCGTAAAATCCGGCGTATAGCGCGCACCGGCGTATAACGCGCACCTGGACTTTCAAACTGCATTTTTTGCTTTTTAAGTAAATTCGCCGTATATATATAACGCGCACCTACTTTTTACAAGGAATCCTGAAAGGTATGTATGCAATGCTGTTATGTTTAGAAGTCATTTATTCAAGGTATTATCCCAAAAGCTTTTGAAAAAATAGTATACTTCTCTAGAATAACAACCCTTTTATTTCATAAGGGATGTCATTTCTTTCAAATAAACATATTTCGACATATGTAGAAGAGTCAAAAAATTTTTATTCTCATCTTTTTTCTTATTTTTAGAGCTCTCATTTTCATACCCGGCGTATAACGCGCATCCTTGAATTTCGATCTTATTTTTGTGTTAAAAGTGCGCGTTATACGCCGGATTTTACGGTATATAAACTATAAATTTTATTGTTACTGTCATTTTTTTTACGATGAGCTTTGAAAAACATGTTGTTCCTTAACATTTGGAGGCCAGTGTATTTCTGTGAATTTTATAATTCATTGTGACGACAAGTCAATTATTTCAAATTTTTAGTGATTTAATAAAATAAATTTTAAATAGATGGCTTTTGTATATCTATTTTTTTATAAGAAGAAATGAAACTCTAGTGGTTATAGTTTTATGCCAGGGGTATCAAAAATTGCTGACTTCGTAATCTTAACGAAAGAAAACGGAGCCTTACCCTTGTCCGGAGAATATCCTAATGTAATCTCTTTCTAGGGTTCTCTTCTTAAAGACAACGCAAGTCTTGTCCTCGTAATCTTTCATGGCTTCCAGGATTTTGGCTGTGTGTTGCTCTGTAATAATAAGAACGGAGAAAAAAGTATTTAATACACTATTCTTTTAAAAACGAGTACAAAAAGTATTCCTGTTTAAGTTAAAAATGCCTTCTTGCAAAGGCTGAAAGAGTAAGAATTCTAATTTAGACAAAATAACAATGAGAGACAGAGACAAAATACTTCAGAAAGAATGTATTTGTTAATAAATATACCGTAATAGTAATAATACACATTAAAAAAATATGCAAATTAAATTATTCTTTTGATTCAATCCCTCTATTCCTTGTACTTCCATTAACTGTTAAATTCGATACATCCACAGATTTTATTTTATGTATAGATCAATTGGACTGATGCTTTCTCTCCAATATTGTTCAAGTTTTAGCATCTATATTAAACTTTTACTAAGTTATCGTAATATATAAGAGTAAAAAATACATGAACTAATATGTTAACTTTTTTGAAAATTATTAAATATTAGGGAACAATAAGTTCTCGCTTTAAATTGGAACATTTATTTATGAAAGCGTATTTTCTCAAGTAAGAGTAGAATCTATTAAATGAACTTATACAGCTCACAAAAAACTGCACTGAATTTTGTAGATAAAAATTTTGCTTGACGAATGTAATAAGGAATATGGTGAAAAGATATTATGAGACCAAAGAGTTAAGAATGAGAGAGATCGCGTCCTCGTCACTTGACCGAGGTTTAAAATTACGAGATCCATCGCCAGTAGCTCTCGTGCTTTTCAAAGTGCAGCGTTAATAAGAAATGAAATCAAGGCAATTGTATCGCACTGGCAGTGAACATTAATTATCTATCACAACAAAAGTATGAGAGATTCATTTCTTTATCCATTTCCTTCACGCTGCATGTAAACTCCGAAATCTTGATATTGATCAATAAAAATGAATTAAGAAAAAAATGATAATAACTTTTAATTATCTGGTGTTTAATAAACTTTTAGATACTCTCTCCCAAACCAACCAGATAGATATATTAAAACAATTTACATTTCCGCAGAGATTTTAACTTATGAATTCAAAGCATTTAAGAAAGAAAGACATCCGTATAATACTTCAGGCGTAAGGATTCAAGATGACGGAATAGATCAGAAGAGGGCAGCGCTGACTTACGCAGAGAAGCATCTATTTCATAAGCTACGATTCCACCAGGCCACCTCAGCTGAAAACCAGGAATCATTCTTGTCCTGTGAACGATAAAGTAAATATTAGCAAATTAATTTAAAAGAGTAGAAAACTTAAATGAATTTAATAGTCAATGCAAGATTATTCAGAGAATTAAAATCAATATCCGAATTTGTGTTTGAAGCAAGCCTTTCCCACTCAAAAAATCAATTGTTAATCAAATGATATCAAACAGTGGAGTAACGGAGAATATTAGGGCACCCCTGCAAACTCTGTTTTCGGGTCTTAAGCCCAAATACGTACCTAGCGTCAGTCAAGCTTTGTGGGTGTATGTTATGCCACTGATATCAGAGGTTTTACTATTTTAACGAAATTATGGAAGTTTCTATGAATATTTTTAAAAATTTTCTGCATATTAATAACAATTGTAAGTGTTGCAAGAAATAAAGTTTAAAAGGAAAGCAAATACAAAAGATATTAAATGGAATCAAAGCTTAGAAATCACAAAATGAATAGTCTTTTTAAAAATTTTGCTTACAGCCGAAATTAGAGCTAAGAGTTAAGATTTTAGAATAATCAATCCAAGATATACATTTTCAAATAACACTTAATCTCATTTGATTAATTGTTTGTTTATTTTTGAAATTGCGCTCACAAGCAATACGAGAATTATTTGAATTGTAAGTTTGAATCTCGGTCAAGGGACGAGAACGGCTTCTGAGTTGGTCTCCTACTCTCCAAGCTTCCATTCTATACTAACGAGAGAACTTTGAATATGCACAGAATTAAGTCCATCAGCCTTCTACACGGTGGGTCTTTACTTGCACTAGTATTCGAACATGCATCTCGACAGAAATACCGCCGGCCTCGAGTTTGCGACCACGAACACTTGGCTATTTCGGCCACATAATTTGTCTCGGAATATTTTGTTTGAAAATATATAAGGGTTGCCCATATGAAAAATGTACAGGTTCAATAGTTATTGGAAAACAAACGAAATCACTTTGGGAGTTGTAACACAGGTCCCATCGTTTCGGAAGCAGGCCTATGTATTTGTTCACTCTAGAAAGAACGTGGTGGATTCTTGAGGAAGTCCTGCCCAGCTTCCTTCACTTCAGCGTCCAAACAGAAACGTAATGATGTCTTAAGTAGCCTAAGGGCCTAGAAGTCACAAGGTGACAAATCTGGAATATACGGTGGGTCTTTTAACATTTCTCCACAGATTTTTTAAAGTTGCCTTGTTTTCAAGGGATATGTGTGGTGTGGACATTGTCATGGAGATACGATTTCGCGTTTGCTGCCCTTCTCCAAAACTTTTACACTTACCATTCCAAGATGTTCGAGCTATACAGTGTACTCCATAGACTGCCACTATTCATCGATTAAACTCACCTCCTGCAATCAGAAACCATAATGTGGCACGTTGTTCCGATCTGGACACATCCTCATATGGCAGGACTTTACTTTCGATTCATTTCCTCTGCCTCTAACAGGTTTTACTGTTAAATATTGTATGCGGTGTACACTTCCTACCGTGTTCCTGTTGGGTGGCTTTTCTATAGCTGCACTCATTCTGCCGCAGTCGCATAGGTCCACTTTTCATTTAGGCAACCCCTGATATTTCCCAAAATCGTTTCTATAAATGTGTTAAAAACGGACTTTACATTGCATAAATAGGTCTTCACAGAAATGTTACAGAAAAATTCGAGAGAGGATGTCCAGGTCGAGTACTGTGTTCGTGCCCTGATTCTACTTAATTTTTCTGTATGGTAAATGAAAGGGATTCTGAGAAATATATTGTACGCTGAGAGTATTTGGAGAATGAGGAATCAACTGAATCGTTTTTTTCATTTGATTATGATTAAAAATTATGTTTCCTTGTCAGAAACTCTCGTAATTATTTCGTGGAGTGTTAATTCAAAATTTTAATTTTTATACATTCTGCTCCTTTATTTGCATAATTTTATAATATTATAGTTTAAATTACTCTTTGTATTATTAAAATTTTCTTTGATTATATAAAGTTAAAAATAGTTTTTGCAATTAGTTTTGTTATCGAGAGAGAGAAAAAGTATGTCTTATACAAAAGGGAACGTATTCTTCTATATAAAATTATACAGACTACAATATATCCAGGTAAAAAAAGAAAAGAAAACAGCCAAATCAATAGCTTAACAAAAATGAACATGACATTTAAGAAACAAATTTCTTTTTTTAAAGATCTCTTTCAAGTTAATTTTTATAAACTTGTAAAAATATTAATTGTTCTTTGTTTATTATTATTTTGTTATATGATATCCTCTTTCTTTCTATATTCAGTATAATCATTTATCTACTCAGAAACATAAAGAAAATAATTTAGTTTATTCAAAATCCGCCATTGAAGATGATGAAATGGACCTATGAAGGGGTTTTACGCATGTTTGAATTTATTTTTAACCTTTTTTGTTTACCATTTTAAGAAGTTCTTGTAGTTTTTTTTTGTCACAGTGAGAGGAATTATTTTCTAATAGGTTTTTTAAAATGATTATTTTTGTAAAATGTAGTTACTTCAGTATCTAATTTGTAGAGTTACTTTAGTATCTAGTAGTAGAGCTACTTTAGTATCTAGTAGTAGAGCTACTTTAGTTGTTACCATGTAGTTTTAGTTGTTTGCATGCCATACGAAAGCACAATTGATAACTGAATTATTTGAGAAAGAAAAATTTGTACTTACGTTAGGGTCTATTCCCAGCATGTCGCCTCCGAACAGATCGGGATTCTGCATCGGATCTGAAAATTTAAGCGAAGTTTTCAAGAAATATTTATGTATGGAACTTCATCCGGCTAAAAATGAATTATTTGCACCAAATCAATTAAATGTAAATGATTTTTTATAATAAAGCTCTTTTTCATTGATTTTGAGTCTCTTAAAAATTTATATAAAATAATAATAATAGTTCACGTTAATTTTCTCATGAAGGGTTTCAACCCATTATTGTCTTGAGTCCTTCAAAACTTCGCGCCTCAGAAAGTTCTTACGAATGATAAACATTTAAAATATATTTGAGACAGATACGTATAATTCATTCAAATTCTCCAATAATAATAATATTAACAAAAATTGCAGCCCCACCTAGAATATATGGAGGTTATGGCACTCGGCTTATAATCGAGTGGGCCCGGGTTCGAATTCCGAATAAGACATGGATGTATCTTCGGGGAAAAGAAGTCAGACTTTCGCATGAAATGGATTACTGTCTCGGATGGAAAGCAGCACACCCCTTCTGTTCTATGTTACAATCAGCGTTTGGAATAAAAGTCTATATTTTTCTTTGTTTGTATTGTATGTTTCTGGTTCATCTATATCTCGCGTCTTTCGTACGTATCCCATTATGAAACACACGACAACAACAATTAACAAAAATGGAATGATTCTAAGAACTGATTAGTTAAATTTTAAATAAGGTAAAATCCGGCGTATAATGCTCACCTATACTTTCGAGCTGCATTTTTTAATTTTTAGATATATTCACCATATAACGCGCACCCCCCTTTTTAACGAAGCCTGAAATGTGCACGTATGCAGTGCTCTTATTTTTTGAAGTCCTTTTTATTCAAGGACATCCATTTTTTAAAATAAATTATATACTTTTAGAATTACAAGTCTTGAAGTTCATAAGGCATGTCGTTTCTTTAAAATAAAAAGTATTCCGATCTATGTAGAAGTCTAATATTTATATGCTCATCTTTTTTTTCTTTTATTTTTTTACATCGTTTTTTACCCAGGGTATAACGCGCACCCTTAAAGTTCAATCTTAATTTTTGTTTTAAAAGTGCGAGTTACACGCCGGATTTTACGGTAAGCAAACTGCAACTATTATTTAATTTTTTAAGTCAAATTTCCTTTTGGAAGTGCTGCATATTAGAACTCATAATAATTCAGCATGATCTCGCTCATTCTAACATTGAACTTATAGTTTATTCCACTTACCGAATCCATTGTTTAAAGGTATGGCCGCTGAACAACTGATAAGAGCTAGCAACAGCAACATAGCTTCCGCCATTTGTAATCGTCGGTAAACACGATTGGCGAAAGTTAGAATTTGTGGCATAAATCCTTTATTTTATAAGATAAGTTAACACATTTGCTTTGGGACTTGAGAATTTTAACACCTGTGACAAAAATAAAAACATAGATTGGGAATCAATTTTGTTTTTGTAAAAAAACAAGTATCGAACTTTAGAATACTCTTTCTAGTTTTAAAATATAAGTAATGTGTATCACAATTTCGTTAAAGCCTATTTTTATATACATTAAAGACGTACGTTGGTTGTTTGCAAATGTCTTTTGAACATTAAATATGTTTGTGAAAATTTTGTATTATAGAATTTCATAATTTTAATAAGAAATTGATGTTTCATTTTCATAAATTAAAAAGTACTTGCTTTATTTCTGTAACAGAATTTTATATACATTTGCCTTGCAAAAGTTTCCTTTTTGTTAAATGAATCCTTTGTGTTTAAAATAAAAGAGATTTATTTAGTAAAAATATTTCAAATTTTTTCCGAATTCATCAATGTAAACAAAATATGAAAATAAACTTGAGAAAAACGGAGAGACAAATATTAGAATATACATTATTTTTGTCATTGATCCAAAATAGAGATTTCAAGTGCGTTATTGTGAAATAATGATGTAAAACTCTTACCAATGTAATTTTGCTGTTCAATCGGATTTTCAAAGAGATTTTGAAAGACATTTAAACCACTCAAGAAGTCAGATTAAAAAAGGTTTCAGTCAGATTTTATACAAAGTTTTTCCCTTCAAAATTTTTACTGAAAATTTTTCGTACCTTCAAGATAAATACTATTTTTTAGTCTATTTTAATAAATATAGCTTTCAATTCCTACCTCTCCTAGAAATTATAATAAGTTTATAGATCTGAAATTCAATATGGCTGTGGGAGCAATCAAGACCCAAATTACCTATTTGTCACCACAATATTTTTGATTTATTATGATAATGCTTATTATTTCTTATTCTGTCCTTATTCATAGTATTCAGAATTTAATAGAGGGTTTGTGGTTTCAGATCTTGTAAAATAAAGTTGTTTTTTTTTAAAGACAAATTGAATAATACAAAAATTAGTTACCATTAATGCGAGTTAAATCGAGCTAGTAAGCAGAAAATAGTAAATCACAAGTACAAAATTTACTAATATAAATAATTTTATTTTTTTCTATTCTGTTTCCAAAACTCACTAAACTATTTCGAAGAGAATTTTAAGCATTTTTAACTATTTCAGCTTGTTTTAAGTAACTATGGAAGCATAATTTAATTGAATATACTGATTGCTTGACTGAGTAATTTAGGGACTAAATTTTTCTTTAATAGACACTCAAAAAAGCAACTACATCGTTCAGTGATGTCTTTAAATATGGGTATTTTACGTACTACTTTATTTGAATGTTCAGAAAGAATACATTAAAGGATCAAAATTTGTTTAAAATGAAAGATGTTTGCATTTCATTTGTAAGTGGATAGTAACATTTTAAGTAAAACTTGTGTAAGCGATGAATTCCAGCCAGACTATAAAGAAAGGCAGCATCACTTTGAACAACCAGCGTTTTTGGCTGGTACAAGATAAAAATTAGGCTGAGGTTAGAAAGACTAGGGAGGTGGGGCTAAACTATGGAAATTCCTTTATATGATAATATTCCAAAATATTCTAAGACTTTGAATTTGTTCATCAAAGCAAAATGTCAATGAGCTTTTCATCAAGGACAGAAAATGAGCTATGTATTTTAAACTGCATGAGTATTATGTTCCACATATAAAGCGACCCTCGAACAACAAGGTAAACATTAAAGGTCAATATAGGTCATTAAGTAAATGTTTTATATAGCAGTGTATAAATGGATAAGATATACGTTGAGGTACAAACACATAAACAAGAAAAAAGTTCGATAGAGGAAGTATTATTTACTTGCAATAACATCACAAAGTAATTTTTTTATAACAATGTTAAAATAAATTTTAAAATTACGACTATCAGCTGAAATTCTAAGCTTTATAGTGATGAAGCTATTGGTGAAAGAGTTTCAAATATCCTAAGAGGTTCTCGCTCGCGAGAAACCGTTATGGATAGTCCAGTGACGAGTTACTCCACAGAGTCAACTGGAATTTTATTCGTGAAAGCTTTCAGATGCTGCATAAGATCTAATCGAGGTGTGATCAATCTGGATTTGGGGTGAACCTACATTCAAATAATCACACTCCAAAAGTGGCATCCAGACAATTGGGGCCACAAAATGGGATAGTACTTCTCTCTCTCTCTCATCACGCTAATACCATTTTGACTACAAATGACAATCGGAACGTTTGACAGTAATTCTGGACCTTACACTTCCCATCAATTCATGTAGGCAAGAGATAAAAATCTTTGAGAAAAACATTTTGATAATGTCCATCAAACATTTGCAGAAGTAGTATTTCTGGAATAAATTCGCTGTCGCCACACATGACATATTGTACATATTGAAAAAAAATTGTTAGTAAAACCACCTCACATCTGTGAATAGAACGCGAAATGAGAAGCCTAGTTGCAACACATTCTGTTGCTAGAACAAACGGTTGTATATCATCCGCAGAGGGTAACCTACTATTAGAATAGTTTGGATTTTATTAGTATGAAATGGGTGTAAACTTATTCATTTGATACTTTGTAAGCGATGGGTTATTCACATGCATACGACTTGCAACAACTTTGGGGGACCTGTGGCGTGTTTCAAGAATCACAATAAAGCTTCTCTCATTTATGGATGCCGTATAATTCTCGATCGATCCCTTCCATCGGTGCTGAAGATGAATTAACCAAATTCACACAGCTTCCAAGGTAACCATTAAAAGATTTTGTGATCCAGCACGTATGTCTATTTAAAAAACTTTCCTGATACAGCCGTAATCGTTATTCTGATGTCTTATCAATAGAAGTCCCGTATGTTTAATGTGTATATCTGCCTTTTCCACGACTGTAAAATACAGTTAGTATTGAAATACAGTTCATGACTATGACCTTTATTCTACCATGGTCACTTTTTGTCGCGCATTTGGAATACAAAATATTAGCTTTTTCTTCAGAACTACTTCAAGGAAGGGAAGAATTAAATTTGAAGTTAAAATAGTTTTTACTATTAATTTTTCTGCAGTATTTTATACTTCGATAGAAAAGTAGTGTTGCTTCGGTAATTTTGTCTGTTATTCATGCGTTTTCAATTGGTTAAAGATTCCTTTTTTTTATTTTTTACATGAACTTATCTACTATTTTTCTTTTCTTTTATTGTTTTTGTAGTTAATTGCGTGTTGTTTCAATATTTTCTTTTTTTTGTGATTTCTTTTCTTCCCTCCTTTGTACGATACTTTTTTTCCTCTTCGATGGTTTCCTTTTTCAAGAACTTTTTTTCTTTTCTTACAGTTTTTTTCTTTTTATTATTGCACTTTTACCTTTTCCGTTTTAATGGATTTTTATAGCGAGTAAAAATTGATAGGAATGGTTCTTATCCTTGTAAGTTTGTATTATAGATTTGTAAGGCATTGGCCCGTGAGGGCTGTCTTACTCCTACGTTTTCCTCGTGACCTATAGGTAAAGGAGTGAATGAAGAACCAGGCGTTGCCATAATGTTAATATCTCTTTATTAAGATTTTAACTTAAACACTATACAATGATAATTTTCATATTTTAACTTAGCGGATCTGAGGTGAAGAAACACACAATACGTATTACCAAATAAGCGCGACCCTGATCACTAAATCTAACTTTACCGCCTACTACTAACCTCAGTAAATACACAATTCCTAGTTTTAATTTGAACAATCATACCTCCATATCTCCTAGGTAAGCAGCAACTCACTCGGATCCTAAATGACGTTGTGGTTTATCTCGTGTGGTATCCACCTTGACTTGAACGCACTGGCACGAATAGCTGAACTCTCGAATGTCGGATAACTTCTCACTTTTAACTTTAATACTCCTAACCACAGACAAGCATAAACACTTCCCAAAGGCCACACTGCTTACGTTAAACTTCTGATATTTAAAAGGGTCTTAATTTGTATAATCACACTTCGCTTCTGGATTCGGTTGGAAAGAATTTGCCTTTTCGACCTCAAAGATCCCAAGAGGAGTTTTTAGTTGAAAGCGCGATGAGCCCGTCAAAGATTATATGATGATTGTGAAAGTGTTTTACTTTTAAAATTAAGAAAAATCATATTACGTTTCTTGAAAAATAAAATTCGTATTAAAATAGAGAAAAATTTTGAACATGTTAATTCCCGTTTCTAGAGTTATATATATATATATTTCAGTTGTTTTCCCTCTCCATTAAATTTTTGCATCAGTTCATCGTCAGAAAAATTACAATATTGAAAAAAGAGTTACAGTGTAATATTTTTTTTTGTAATGGGTCTGCGTATTGGTATTTCTAACTTTGCAAACCTAGTACATTCCCCAGGAGCTGGTATCACTTTTTAGTGCGGCACCATTTAGACGATACCAACTACCGCAAGTAATTTTGATGCCCAGTTTCTTCCATAGAGAGGCACCTGAGATCTACGGATGCGAAATTTGTACATTGAAATTTAATTTTTCCGAGAGCATCCAAGCCAAACGGACATTCAAGGTATCTTTTTCATGCCGTGTAATCATACGATATGGCCGCTATGGATTTTCTGCATCAGGGAAATCCACCGACTTGGGCCGGGGTCGAACCCGCATCCTTGGGTACAGAAGGCCAGCGACAAACCAACTACGCCACCCAGCCGGCTTAGTGTAATATATGGCTTCTTTATATAATCGAAGAACTTCTTAGCACTTGGGCTTAAATTTAAAAATTCCTTAAATTTAGGGAAAAAAAACATGAAGAATTTTACAGTATTGGAACAATTTCTACCAATCGGATAGTTGTCTTAAATTACAAAACAGTGGCTGAATATTCTTAAAAGGCATTACTTCAAGAGCATATTTTTGTAATATAATCATTTGGATACAGTAAAAAAAAAATCACGCATATAACACACAATTGAATTTAATGAATCTGAAAATTTAGTAAAAAGGTTTATTAAATAAATAAAAAAAGACTATCAAAAATTATTATTTACGTTTTCTCTCTCTTTCATATTATTGAAACAAAATACATTCTGTCACAAATATATATACACACCCGAAAGGAAACTAGCTGTTATCACGAAACTCATCTTTTAGTTGAGGGGAATATATTGGCTATAAAACTGTTGCTCTAGGGATAGGATTGGAAATAACGGAATAATATTTATTGGGCAACACATATATTATAATCGAAACAAGAAATATGATTAAAGTTTACGGAAATTTGGGAGTATACATGCTGAGAAATTAGTACCCACAACAGACACATATGATAGCTATATGTAGAGGTTTGGCTTGCAATGCCGTTTTGATTGGTAAAAAAGAAAGCGCTTCTGTGGATGATGTGGAACTGGTTTTCCTTTGAGTGGCAAGAAAATTCTAGGTCATTAACACTTGTAAATAGTGTTTTGTGTGTGTTTAAAATAATAATAAACGGTAAGACCGGTAAATGGTGGCCATATTTTCAGTTAATGACATGCGATTTTTACTCACAATAAATTAATCGTTATGACATGGATTCAAACAGAGATTGGATAGCATGTATTTAGAGAGAAGTTCAGCGATCTTAGTGACTGGTGAGAGTAGTAGTGGAAATTGTTATGACAAGATTTCATCATTTGACGAGATATAAGGGAAAACATGTTAAGCAGGAAACAGTCGAACATGCTCTATATCTAGAAATGTTAGGGCAGCATGGGCTACATATACTTTTACATTGTCCTGTTGAAGCTTAGCATTAAGACCTCGAAAATAAAGAAGGATCAAGACCGTAACACATCACAAATGTAACGTCTGTTATTTAACCCTTTATCTACCGCATTATGATTTACTGCAGATTTTTTCATGCAATATTTTTTTTTGAATCACTACATTGAAAATTAAGGGATATACATAAATAGGATATTCAACTTTGCAAAATTTAATTAGTTAGAGCTAATTAATTAATTAAAGATATTCAACCATAAAATTAATTATACACACTGTTAACTTAAAATAAATAGTCAAATTTTTTTCTAAGGTCTTCATTAACATATAAGAAAAATAAGATATTTACCTTTTGACATTAAACATTTTTTTGGGGGAAAAATGATAATCTTCGCAATCCGCTGAAAACGCAATTTCTGCTCTAAAACTATTCGCCTCCCCCGATAAAATACTCATCATAGAACCCGTGCTGCCATATATCTTGGAAGAATAGATTTCAAAGAATATTCCTGCTAAGTATCGTCCGAGTATTCGAAAAACTGGTTATTCTATGTAATTTTAAAGTGAGTTGTACTTATACCGTCGGTACATAAAGGGTTAAAGTCCTGGGCATGCAAAGCAATAGGTAACTGAGATGTGGATCCTTTCAAGCCCCATTTTGTCACTCCAAAAGATGGGTCGCTGTGATGATATCGAATGCAAATTTTTAATGTGTGTTTTCCCATCATGCCGCTATTTGGATGTAGCCATCATGATGCTGTTTATAAAACCAAAATCCATTTGATAAAATTCGATTTAACGTCGTTCCTATGTTAAGGTTTGTCGTTCATCACAGCGCTGGGAGGATGCCTGCAGGAGTAGCCCTAGAGCTGGATAAACCGGACCTCTGCCGGGGCGGCAAATTGCAAGGGCGGCATTTGTATCAAATTTGAAAAATATTTTTTTCTTACAAAAAATGTGATATATTTTCTGAAATATTATTGGGTGTGAATTTGATATTTCATTTAACGTATCTTATTTTTTTTTAATTTTGTACTCTGCATATTTAATGACAGTTTTTTTTATGTTGAAACTTTTGAAGGGTTCCAAGGTAGGAGTGTATGTTAAAGCATGAAATTTATTACGTTTACACATCTGTCACTAGTAGTTTTCTCCCCATCCTAGAGTGAGGTCACAACGGACAATCCTTTCACCCTTACGATGTCCAGTTTCAGCTATTCAAAAGGGGACAAGGGTAATAAGAAGTTTTGGTAGAGAGTCACAGGAGGTGTTTTATTTTTGTCTTGAGTGTAATTACTATAAGTTAAAACAAACGCTTGGGATCCTTACCATTAGTAAACTATTTTTTCAAAGAATTTGGCCTGCTTAAGTAGACGATTCCTTCTCTTTTATTTCACTCGTTTGAAATAAAAACAAGTAGTTATGTACTTAATTCCGAATTATTTTGAATTTTTTAAGACTTCAAATAATATATATATACGTAGAGAGAGAGAAAGGGGAGAGGGTGG
Organism: Trichonephila inaurata madagascariensis; assembly: GCA_019973955.1. Lineage (NCBI taxonomy): Eukaryota > Metazoa > Arthropoda > Arachnida > Araneae > Nephilidae > Trichonephila > Trichonephila inaurata. The sequence goes on along the minus strand of BMAV01012492.1, from coordinate 19,890 downwards.
CATTTTCCATTTTTGTCCAGAACGGCAAAATTGCTAGAGCCCGCCGTGATGTCTGTCTGTGATGATGCTTTAAGGCAGGGGTGTCCAACATGCGGCCCGCCAGTACGTAAGTTGCGGTCCACTGACTCTTTTTAAAAAATTTTTAAATATGAAATTTTTAAAGTTTTTTCATTTTGGAATTTATTTGAGGGGAAATTTATATATATATATATAATGTATTTGCCTGTTACCTGTTCTTGTTTTAAAATAAATCCTTTTTGATAATAGACATGTCCTTTAGATTAAAATAGATTTATATTTTATCAAACAGTTATAGTTTATTTTACTATAGTAAATTACTTTTTTAATAAATTTCGAATTGCAATATGCATATTCTTTACTATGGATGGTACATGATTCTCTGTGTGTGCGACTTTCATTTCTCCTCCTCCTTTTCTGTTTGGAGTGCCCAAAAAGCAAGAGGCAATCAGAGATGTTTTTTAAAGTTTAAAAAAAATATTCAGGAAGGTTAAGATAAGGGCAATGTATGCTTAATCGTTTGCGAATGACAGCACAATCAAATTTCAACAATGAGTACCGAAAAATCAATTCAAAAGGAATACCGTAATTTTCAAGAAAATGGTACCTGAAATATTTTAAGCATTATTTGATCATTCCATTATTATATTATATAAACATTATTATATTATATATGTCTGGTATTCATGAAAAATAATGAATACAATAAAAATAATTCATTCTGTTTTAAATTTTTACTCCAATAAATGTTTTTTTGTTTCCAAATTTGATATAAAAGAACATATTTTTATGTGCGGCCCGCTAGATAATGATGTTTTTCCGAACTGGCCCGCAAGGTCATTTGGGTTGGACACCCCTGCTTTAAGGGTATCCGAAGCCATATGTTTGTGTGCTGACAGTTAATAGGTCTCCAAATGTCACCACAGCGTGTATGCGAACACTTACACCTAAAAACGATTCCCTTTCTTGACACAAAGCTCGTGATATGATAGAACCATTCCATAAGGCAGCGGTTCTTAAACTGCGGTCCGTGGACCTCCGTGGGTCCTCAGTGCTTTTCTAGGGGATCAGCGAATGTTTCTAATTTAATGTTAAGATTTCCTTCTGTTATAAGGGCCGCGTGCAAAAATTGAAAGATATGCCATCCTATACTAAATCACTGAATTGAATACTAGAACATGCAGCAGAGCACAGTTTATAGAAATTTCCACAGATGGAGCTTTGAAAGTGACTTACGAGAACAAGTTCTTTCAAACTTTAGGGGTCAATTACAGGAAACTGTGTTTTCGAGTTCCAAAGCTCTGAGAGTTCTGATTCTTTTTATAAAACTGCTTATTTATATAAATAACATATTTTATATATAAGCTCTTCTTTATCTTTAAAATATATACAGAAACACATTGGAAAGCATAGAACCAGAATTGAGACTGCAGATTTCAAATATTACACCTGTTGAAATAGCACTTGTAAAAGAAATACGGTACCATTTTTCTCATTAAAAATTTTAATTAATACAGTTACTTATGTAAAATTAGTATTTTGTAATATTTTTAATTAGATGTTTACTGTTTTCTTAAAAGAGAAAAAGAAGTGTTAAACATTTGTATCAGTAGCAGGGACTTTCTTAGGATAATTAAGGAACCTTTAAACCACTAAACCATGTATTGGGAGTCAGAGAGGGTTGTCCAAAATCTTGGGAGTCCGTGATGTCAGGCTGATACATAAAGGGGGGCATGGTGATCAAAAAATTAAGAACCACTGCCATAAGGTAATGTGGATAATAGGCTGTCTTCTCGGCTATTAGACTAGGGGGACACTGAAATACTCTAAAACGTACTTGAGAATTTTCCTAAACCTATCGAATTCCATGTTCCATCGATAATAATGGGATTTTGACCGACTTCAGAAGCAATACTGTGGTATGATAAACTGTAATTCCGATAGGCTATCATTTTATCTCAATCAAAGTCAGACACATGCTGGTAGGCATTTTTCTTTTTCAAGGCAGGCCAAATAACATCTTCTATGCCAGAAAACAATGCACAATAGAAATTTATGTGTAGAAACAGTTCTACAATTTTTTCTTTTTAAACACTATGTGTTGGTGGTGCCACTACCACCTACATTGCTTCAATGAGTTGAAAAGCTGATCATTTGTATATTACAGGACATGCTCTGTCTTTTGTAAAAATGCCACCTGTGTGGTATACCGCCTTCCTGATGCAGTAATTTAAGTGACCGGAAGTGGATATTAAAGTTATAAGCATCTGAGCAATTGCTCAATTTATCTGTAAATAAAATAATCCATGTGTGAATGAATGAAGCTGCAAATGATGATTATGTGTTCCTTGAATTGATCTTTTCAAAATTTGTTTTGGACATTTTTTTTCATTCAATAGTGATGCGTATTTCGTAAGTATATTTCGCGATCTAACTCACGAATAAGATGCCGCTGGAATATAATTGTATTGCACCATCTAAAAGATACAAAGTGTTTTAAGAAGACTATGTTTTGGGTGTGTCGACAACTAGCCAAGCTTTGTTCAATTTCAGAAAACAGTATAATAAAAATATATATTTTTGATGCTTTGCTTCGAAATCGCCCAGTCTAGAAATTTGTTAGTAAACCACACACATGCATGGAATGAACAATTGTTTTTTTAAAAGAAAAACTAAACATTAATCAGTAAAACTTATGTTAAATTTTAATTACATGATCAGCCATTGAGTTTTCTGCCTTTCGCTTTTCCCCTTCCCTCAGAAATATTATTGTTTCGATGGTATACTTTTAGCGCATATTATACCTCATGAAATTACGGTCTACTTTTGCTTCTGACAACTAAATTTTATGAAGTTATGACATATATTGATTTTTGTGGTTACATCATTATGTTAATATTTCGTGTAATGCTTACTATCCATAAGTGTTGGGTTCTATATTAAATATTCACCCGTATGAAAAATGTGCACTCCAGCTAGTCATTATGATTGAATGAGGCTTGTTTGACAGAAAACAATAACTATTTGAAAGTATAAGAAATATATGCTACAAACAAAAACTTGCCATTAGGTTTTTAATTTTACATAAATTAAATTATGGCTTATTTTTGTCAACCTTTATTTCTTTTTGAAGATTCTATACCATGATTTTTACAACAGACTGTAATAGACAGACCACGCACATACAAAAAAAAGAGTTTAACAGTTGTACATCTTCTTGACCCTGATAATGTCGCTCCTGCTGAGTCCGGGCTTGTCGTAAGTTTCGTACAGAGCAACTCCTGTCTTGGCCACCATGGTGAGGGATCGGCCATCCTTTGAGAAGGCCGTGTTACCGTACAGCATGATTGAATTGTAGTCGAACTCGTCCAGGAGCAGGTTCTGGTGTGGCTGCAGCAAGAAGAACTGGGTATCCATGCCTAGGAAAAATGAAGTGCTGAATATGAGAGGACATAGTTTTGACAACTAGCATCTGAAATTAATTCCTTAAGCTTTTAAAATTCATTTGGCGTAACTCGATTGAATTCAAGTTGAAATAAGAGTGGTGATGTTTTCAAAATTAAACTTTGTGATGAGATTCACTCTCAGAATGAACAGTAAAGTCTAAATATTGTTTGTTCGAAAAAATGACCATTAATTGCTGGCCCGAGTTTGAATGCTTCAAAAAATAAGAACTTTATGTCAAGCTATAGATATAAGAGCTAACAAAAAATGCGTTGGGAAAAATCATTTTTGTAGAAACATTCTTCGCTTTAACTAAAACTTAAGGCTTTATTTTGCATAGTCTTTGATTTAGGGTTATTATTACATCATTTCAAATAAATACACGCGCTTCGTTTAAGTGTAATAAGGACTATACATAGCCCTTTATTCAAGAATTGACTCTTATATCATATTTTTAAATGACATATTTGTCTTCACAACGATGTTTAATTGATATTCACTATGTTTTTGTGTGAATCTGGTCGTCATGAATGCTGCTTATTTAAGCGTGGGCTCTGCACTTAAGAATTCGGACTGTATTGTAAAAAAGTATTGGAGAGCTCGTTGCCTAATGCCCCGATGGTCAATGGCCAGGCATTTGATAAGTAAAATATTGAAGATTTAGTGGATCATTTAATTTTGAATATCAATTAATAACTTTTCAGAACTCTTCAAATAGATTAAATAACACACATTTGTGTGTAAACCATTCAATTGAAAGAATTACAGAGACATTAGCTGTCTTTCATTTGTATATCATGCAAGAAAATGCGATCTCACCTTGTTGAATATTCTGCCAGTAGATGATGAGGTACTGGTCTCTGTCCGATCTGTTTTGTTCGTGGTAGAATCCAAGGGCGTGTCCTAACTCGTGGACGATGGTTCCCACGAACATGCAACCCTGACCCAGAGACACGGGTTGCTGACCACCGATCATGCCCACATTAGAGTAACAACTAAAGTGGAAAGAAGATTGGGGTTCAGCAGTGTTAAGATTTTTGACAAAATAAGTTAACGAAAAAGTTATACAGAGTAATATTCCGAAAAGGAATTAAATAAATAAATGAATACTTTAAATTTTAAATTTGTTATTCCTTACGACATAATGTGTTTACAGGAAAATTAGATGGAAACATTCTAAGACACTGTGAAGGATTCATTTATACACTCTATAACAAACAAACAAACAAACAAACAAAAACGACGCACCACGAACGAGTTATCCGATAGAGACAAAAATTGGTGGGTAGAAAGATTACATACAGAATAAAAAAAAATGATGAAAATTTAGAATACTGAATGATTTTTTTTCAGAGTGACATAGTTACAAAATAACGAGTTCAATAAGGTGTTGACCCACCTCCAGCCTGGATGCAAGCTGCTACACGACGTGACATAGAGCCATAAGGCACCCTGATGGTCTCCTGTGGTATTTCTTGCCAAATTTGCTCCCATTGTCGGGCCAGGTCATCAACATTCCCTGGTAGATGCCGTCGCCTTCACATCATATCCCAGACATGCTCGATTGGAGAGGGACCTAGCTATCTGGCTGGCCAAGGAAGTGTTTGATAAGCTGTAAGACAGTTCATAGCAACACGTGTGGTATGTTGTTTGACATTATCTTGCTGAAAAATAAGGCCAGTGTACTGCAAAAGGAATGGTAAGAAAAGAGTTCTCAGAATGTCGTCGACGTACCGAAGTGCTGTACAGGTGTGCCTCTAATGACGACCAAAGGGGTCCGGCTTCAAAAGAAAGGGAACCCCAGACCCTAACTCCTGGTTGAGGGCCTGTGGGGCGTGCAATAGTGAAAGAAGGAGCGGCACGCTGCCCTGGCTGTCTCCTGACACATCTTCGATGATCGTCAGGACACAGATGAAAAAGGGATTCGTGGCTAAGCATTATATGCCCCCTGTCAGCATGATTCCAATCTGATCGATTCAAGCACCACTATAATCTTGCTCAACAGTGTGCAGACGTGAATGGCAGGTGGCGTAGTGGTCGGTACGAACGTAAATTTTGCTCTATCAGCCGTCTGTGAATGGTCATTGTGGACACTCGTGTACGGGCCGGACGTCTGATGGTTGATAACGATGAATCAAGCACTGTGACAGCTGATCTGACAGTCAATCTGTCCTCCTGATCGGCTGTGGCCCTAGGTTGACCGCTATCATCATGACGCTGAAATTTGCCATTGACCACACATTCTTGCCAGCATCTTCTAATGGCCGCATCGCTTCGACCCATATGACAAGCGATTTTCCGATTTGCCCAACCTCCCTCTTTCAGTCCAGTGATACGACCTCTTTCAAAATCTGACAGTTGCTCGTCATGAGCTAGAATTCTGTGGCGAGGCATTTTTTCAGTTGTTCAAAGGTATCCTAAATTGCAATGCAACAAAAATTTTCACCATCAGATTGAGAATCGCTTCTTATAGACACCTGCTGAGTGCGCAGTTCCGATGCGCTGTAGCTCCCGCTATTCATTCGTTGAACACAAAATTTCAATCATTTGTAAGTTCATATGAAATGTCTTTGCATATGAAATTTCATTACAATCGGACAACTCCTTCCTGGTGCGTCGGTTTTTTTTGTTATAGTGTACTTAAAAAATTTATAAAATACAACTAATATATAGTCACTAAATAAAATTAAAGATGAAAGCTTTTCTTACAAATAATGTATGATATCAAAAATACATTCTAATACTTTTAAAAAAATAAGCTTGTTTTTCTATTTGTGTCTTCTTATTGTTTATACAGAAGAGAAGAACAGAAAATCTATACTTATTAAAACATATACTACTACTGAATGATTGAATATTAACGTCGCACTGTTCAGCTACACGAGGGCTTTTGGCGACGGACCACGTAATTTTGAACAATGGTCAAGTGACGTGGACGACACCTGTGAGCTAGCACCCCCCTCTCCTAACTACCACACCACACCAACGGGAGGACGTTTTAGCTCTCGACAGATTTAACGTGCATCTCTGCCCTACACGGCGGGTCTTTAGTGGTACTAGGTTCGAACTCGTGACAAGGCAAGCCACGGTCCGATACCTATACCACTCGGCTACCGCGGCCATATATACTACTACTACTACTACTATGTATATACAGTCAGACCTCTATATAACGAAATCCTTAAATCCCGGAAAAATGTTCGTTATATGGAAAATTCGTTATATAGAGGATCATCTTTTAATAAACTTTATATAAACCACATAAAACAAATTTTAAATTCATAAACACTATATATTAAAAAAAGTAATTATTCACACTTTTTTTAAAATTAATATATGTTTGTTTTATATATCTCACCCTTCAAAAGAGAAAGAAAGAAAGAAGAACTGCAAGGAATACAAGAAAAGAGAATGTCGAAGAATTCACTGTATTTTCAACATTAAGAAAATAATTTTATACTAAAACTAATGAATTTTAAGGACATTTTATAATCTAAAGCATACAAATAATATTAAACATACATTATTTTATAATTAGAACACGGGGACACGGGGCAACTCCACTGAGGGTGAAAGAGGAAATCGAAGATGCTTCTAGTGAACCGGGCAATGGGGATTAAAAGTTGCACTTCTTGTATGAAATGTCCAGAACTCTATTGCTCTCGGTGAATTAGGATCTAATAAAACCTGTTCAATATTTATGATTAACATAAAATGTGTTAAAGAGTGAATTACTTGAAATTTTTTCATAAATGTTTTTTAAAAAAAAGGGAGAACAAGAATTGAATCACAAAAAAAAGTTCGTTATATAGAAAATGCACTTCGTTATAGATAGGTTATTTTACGAAGAAAATCGTGAAATGTTCAAGGTTCCAGGAAAAGTTCGCTATATAGAAAAATTCGCAATATAGAGGTTCGTTATATAGAGGTTCTACTATATATATACTCTAAATGAGAAAGACATTAAGTATTTGATTACTAAAATTTAAATAATAATTTAAATTTTGAAATGTGAAAATATATAAAAAAAGATGAATGCTTGAATGCTGCTGTATCTATTAACACAGTAACCGGAGAACTATTTATTATACTTTTTAATGGGTTTTGAGCCAGTTTTATGGAGAATCAGCTAGCCTCTTCTTCCTTTTCTGTCTCTCCCTTTCAATATATATATGTTGAGACTTTATTTAGATGGATTACCATCTATTTCAACTTTTGAGTGTACAATAATAACCTTATTAGAAAAATCTGGCAACTCTTGAATGAAACGAAAGAAATTTTAATATTTGTTATTCATGATTGCAATTTCAATTTAATAATAAACAAGGTTGTAAAATTGAAGTGAAATCAAAGAATCTAAGAGGTATCTGTATATGATTACAAATGCAAAAGATTCATTTTTTTAAGTGAGAAATAATTGTTAATTTTAAGACATTCTTGAGCAGTCATTGACTTACCCCTGTCCAGGGAAAATCCTGATGTAATTTGTCTCAACTGTTCTTGGCACGAATCGGACGCAAGTTTTTTTGTGGTAGTCATCCATGGCCTTGAGGATGAGGCCGGTGTAACGAGCTGAAGTGAAATGCGAGAAAGGATTATTGCGATCTCTGTGTGCATGGGCACTAAATGCGACGATTTATATATTACATCGCATATAAACAAAAATCAGACAAAACTCAATGTAAAAAATTGAAACGTGAAAAAAGAAACTCTGTAAAACAGTTGGTGGTGGTGTTGAAAAATGCATCTTTTAAATATAACTCCTTTAATTTTGTTTTTAGTAAGACACTTTGCATTAAATATAATTTAAGTCTACTTTAAAGAAAGTCTAAATTTTTAGAAGAATTACTACTAGCAATTTTTTTTTTGTAAAAATTTCAAGTTATAAAATGTGTTTAGAATCTTATTACTATTTAACTAAATTAAAAGTCATTGTATTTAGAATTTTTGTGGGAAGTTAAGTAAGTAAAACTAAAATGTATATATTTTGCTCTATCTAATAGGAAATGTGAAAATTCAAACAAATCTGTCGTCTCTTCAGAAAGTTGGCATTTTGTGCAGATTTTTTACTTGTGTATTTTACTATTCATAAAAAATATAACACTGTGCGCAAATTTTTTCTTATTTAATATACTATTCTTAGTAAATATAGTAAAGCAGATGTAGTATTATAGTAACACTTTCTACATCCACACAAAATTTTAATCTCATATTAAAAGTAATTTAAGGTATCCGACTACGTTCGGAACCGTGATTTTAAGAAAGCGCATAAATGGATATTTAGTGTCATTTAGATTAGAATACATGTATAAAATTATTTTAAGGACATTTTGACAAAAAAAATTATTTAAATACAATATTTCGGCAAAAAGTAAATTGGAATAATTTTTTTTCCAAACGTTCTCCTTTTGTGAAAATTGCTCCTATTATAATAATATTTTGCCTGTATATAGCTGAGACCTCTGTACAGAGGCTCAACTAGAATTTTTGAAATATATAACTTAGAAGTGTGTTTATCCATATTTTACGACAACAGAGGGAAACAATTTTAAGAAAAAAACGCCAATAATTATTTAAATGGGTGGTAACTCTGAAAACAATGTGAATTTTTCAAAAATTCTAGCTGAGCCTTTGTAGAGAGGTCTGAGCTATACACAGGCAAAATATTATTATAATAGAAGCATTTTTCACAAAAGGAGAAAATTTGGAAAAAAGATTATTCTAAGTTAATTTTTTGCCAAAATATTGTATTTAAATAATTTTTTTTGTCAAAATGTCCTTAAAAACAATTTTATACATTTATTCTAATCTAAGTGACACTAAATATCATGACAATTATCCATTTATGCGCTTTTTTAATATCACGGTTCCGAACGTAATCGGATACCTTAACAAGAAAAAAATTAGAAATAAGAAGTTTATTTAATAATTAAAACGTAATTGAAGTTACAGATCTATGATATATTTCTGTATATAAAATTGTATTTTATGAATAATAAATACATAATAGTAAACCAGCCAATGGTACCAACAGTTTATTTGTTGAATCTTTTCACTTTAAATACTTTAAATAAAATGCACTGAATCAATGAATTTGTAAAGCTTTCCTTGTTATGTATTAGTAACCTTATTGCTTAAGAAAATAATGCAGACTGCCGTTTATTAAACGCGAGATTATTATTTGGAATTTTTATACATTACGGCTACTAACTGATGGCTGGATCAATGACGTAGGGAACTTTGTTGCCAGACCATCTCAGGTGGGGTTCAGGTACAACATTCCTGTCCTATGGAGGAAAAAATTTGCATCATTCTTTTTTTTTATTTGAAAAGTCTTAAGGTATCGACTACCATAAAATTGTGAATTTTGCCAAAAATTTACAATTTTTTTTTCATTTTATTTTATAGCCCATCTTATTAGCTTTATAAAAATACCAAGTATATTATTTTTCATTCACTAAAACAAAAACTACAAGTGTTTTAGTAAATACAGACGCCCTACTTTAAGCAAGATGTCATACTTTAAAATGTGTGTGAGTTTTTTCAAAATGCTCAGATGGGGACAGTGATTGTTCAAAAAGTTTTGAGAATAATTATCTGAATTTTTTGTGTATGTTCTGTATAATAGCAGAATTGTTTTAATCTTCGGATTTATCATTCACTGATTTATTACAAATAAGCACTGTTTTTTAAGCAATTTCATGTAATAACTAAGATAAAGAGCTCTAGTTTTTGTAAAATTTAAAATATCTCTTATTCTGAAGGTCATTTCAAAAATGAATAGCAAATCAACACATAAAGTTTGAAAAATTGAAAATTTGTTCATAAGCTTTTTGTACAGAATGAGCCCGTTTATGTAACTTTTTGTAAATTTTGACCCATTTTTTCCCATTTTAAAAAAATAATGATTTCTTTTACTCTTCTTAATTTTAGCATATTTTTCTTAAAATGTACGAAATAATTCTAAAATCTAAAATTCTCAAGAAAATCCCCATACCTTCATTTTTTTAGCAAAAGTTGTCGCAAGTTGTCGGATACCTTAAATACATGTGTAATCGGATAATATTTTTACATATAATATTTTATGTTCTTAAAATAAAAGTTTAGAAGTTGTGATTGTGTATGGCACATAACCTCTCTCAAAAAGACATCGAAACATTTGGGAGACATCGAAAATAAGCAAACGGTGATATTTGCAGCTTAAACATCTTTCATGATCTTCTCTCGTATTGTATGTAAGTGAAATTATACTACAACAATAAATTATTTTTATTTTATTTGACTTTTTTCCATTCTAATAGCAATTTATAAAATTATTTTAAATTTCAAAGACTGTTTATCTCTCTAGAATGTGTGTGTTTTAATTCATTCAGAAAACTTATATAGAAGAGAAATTTTGGGTTTTGTCTAAAAACATTCAATAATTTTTTTCCTGCTGTCTTTTAATTTTTGGTAAATTTATATCTTAAATAATTTTAATACAAACTGTAGTATTAGTTTGCTTGATTAAATAAAATTCATTTAATGATAAATTTAATATAAATCAACATCAAAATACAATCACAAAATGTTCTTCTAACAACGTATTTCAATCCAATCACGACTTCGTATTCTTTGATTAATGCCATTTAGACTGATATTTTAGTGTCTTCAAACTATTTCATCACTTTAAATGAGAAAGATTGAAAGCTCATCAGATGTAAAAACAGTAGCACCAACGTGACCAAAGGCCATGATAATCGATTGGAGATGCTGGAGAAGTGGCCAGCGTTATTTCCGTTGAGTCGTATTCAAACTGAAGATCCACGTGTAGAAGCGCTGTTGCGCGCTAGATTTGCTGAGACTCTCTCTCTCTCAAAGTCATCACGTTAATGTAATGAGGAAGTCCAGAGAGAGTCGGATGAAGACTTAAATGGTGCTCTCTTCTCTTGACTGTGGTTCAACATTACGATGTTCGTCGCTTATAGCCGTACTGTAACTTTAAAGGGTGACGTTAATGGTCAATAACTTGGTCATCGTGGTCATTAAAGATCACGATTTAGATTTCGTGTGGAATAAAGAGGTCTGTTGCATGTATATAAAATGGAGCTGGGTCTTACCGTCATTCTAATATTATGTGAAGTTAAGAAAATCAGTTTCTACCCTCAAATAATGAAATTAATTACATATCATTTATTACATATTAGGAATTTTTACATATCAGGTTACTGAAACTCTTTAGTAATTTTGAAATTGAACTAGTTTGAAATATTTATATTTTTAGGAAAACACCGACAAAGCTACAAAGATAAATGCACAATTTTCAAAGAAGAGTGCGTGCTTTTGATGGTTCTATATATATATATACAATGGCGTATTCATGATAAAAGGATTAATTGCGTAAAATCAACCGCATCTTCCATTTATAGCTCACATTTCTGAAGATACATTCTTATATTCGTATCATCATGATATGACAATAGCAAGAAAATACAGAACTGTACCAAATAATAATGTTCACTTTTTGACAGAAAATGTCTATTTTTAAATATAACCACACACACACACACACACACACACACACACACACCACACACACACACACACACACACACACACACACACACACACACACACACACACACACACACACACACCATCTATTTTAAAAATGAAAGATTTTAATTTGTAACCAATTTTAAAATTAAAAACCACACTTACGGTAACGTCTACTCCTAGCATGTCACCTCCGAACAAATCAGGATTTTGCATTGGAAAATCTCCGAGATTTACTGAAAAGATTTCAAATAAAATGAGTATTACGTTAAAATTCTTAGATAATTATGAAGAGCAGTCTGTTATACAGAAATTTCACAACATTCAAAGAAATCTTAAGTTAATGTTCAATATTAATTATAAATACTGGTAATATACATCCTATGACAATTAAAGAACCGGATTAGTCTAAAAAATTAGCTTTATTGAAAACAATGTACAAGTATCCTTTAATCCCCTTCGACATACTCCCTTCCTACCCATACATAGCTGCATACGAGTTTTCCACCGGTTAAAGCAGTACTGTGGCTCTTTAGGTGTCACCGTCTTCAGTAAGATTGCCGTTTTTGCCCTCATCTTATCAACAAATTTAAAGTGTGATCCCATCAATGCATTTTTCATTTTAAGAAACAAGTAGAAATCGTATGGAGAGAGATCTTGTGAGTGCGATGAATGCTCGAGTATAGTAACGCATTTGTCTGCCAATAACTGTTTTGCAGAGAGCACAATGTGCACCAGGGCAGTGGCGTAATGTACACCCCCGCAACCACTGCATCGCGAGGGAGCCCAGGGCTCTAGCGGGTTTAAAGCCTGACTGCCGCCAAGTACCTACTTTTTGTAAAATCCAACTTGGGGCCCAAAACTTGACTTTGCAGGGGACAAATGTTCTCTGTTACGCCACTGCACTAGGGCGTTATATTGATCAAACGTTTCGGTACCAGTTTCGCGCAAACTTTCACTACATGCAAATGTTTGGCCAAAATTTTTCTAATTGTCTCTGTAAATGTTCGTAATACCTGACACATCATCCGAACACTCAAACGTCGGTCTTTTCGAACGATTTCATCAATTTTTTAAAAAAAGTTTTCATCAGTTCTTGATGACACAGGGTGACCAGAACGTTTATCATTTTCAAAAGCCAACCTTCAGAAAATCGTTTGTGACACTAAAAAAATTGTCCACGTAAAATACAGTTACCTCAAAACACTTCTTTTAACATTTTAAAACATTAAGTTGGAGTTTATTTATTTTTATTTCACAGGAATTTCAAAAGGATGTGTGTGTGTGTGCGCGCAGCTCGATTTTTAAGTTTAGCATGATAGCGACACGACAATAACTTACTCAAACCAAGGTTAAAAAACAAACTGAACTAGATAGAGGGATGGAATAACGTGACACAAGTCCCGAAAGGATCAAGGCCAACTATATTATGTACCCACTCTTTCACACCGAGCCTAACAACTGGGGCAGTGGTCTTCACAACTGTGTTCCACGGAATCCTGGGGTTTCATGAGTCACAATAAAAAATCGAAAAGAACTTTCAAATGTGTATGCAAAATGGATTAACATTCTCTATGATGTTTGTATACCCACAAGACTTTAAAGCTCATCCCTGTCATTAAGAAACTGAGAATTCTGTTTATACATAATTTTATTTTTTTTATAATATAACAAAAAATTATTAAAACGTTTTATCTTCTTATATATATATTACCTACTTGATTGCAAATATTTTATTGTTTACTATCCCGGGCTCAAGAGGTAATTTTATACTCGTTAGTACAATGTTTTGAAAAACTAAATAGTCTTTTAATGAAAAATGCCCTTTTTTGCATTTGTGGTAAAAATATCTACAATAAAGGAGAGGGAACATCGATATATCAACAAATTCGATGTTAAAAATTTAAAAATTTCTAAATGCTTCTTTGTTTCTCTCCTAAATTTTATATTGCAACTTTTTATGCAAAATACTTGGTATTTCTCTAAGCACTTTAATGCCATTCAGAGCAATGTGTATAAGTGGAAAATTCTTTCTCAACATGAGTGACTACAAAAACAAAACTAAGAGACAAATTAAACTCTGAATATTAATGCGATTGCAGTTAATCTCACTAGACATAGATTTCGACAGTTTGGGTAAAAAAAATGCAAACACATATCCCAGTTACTAAACATAACGCATGGATCACAGATTAATATTATTAATGAGTAAATTATGTTAAAAGTAGATTGAAATTTTTTATAATAAATGCAATACTCTTTTAATTGCCTTTACATAAAGTACCTATAGCATGTTCATCTAAAGATTGTGTGGGGATTAGGGTTCCACGAAAACACCTTTTAGTTCTAAGGATTTCGTGAGTTGAAAAAGTTTGAAGACTTCTAGGCTAGGGCATGCTCAAGTCCGAGAATTTAATCCCCACATGTATAATTCATTTTATTTCATAGTGTAAAATTTCTTTTTAAAAACGTTGCAAAAATATCGTATTTTTAACCACAAGCGTTTTGGACTTTGGTTTGACAAGAATTGTATTTAAAGCAAGATTCATTTTGCTAAGTGTTTCAAGGGTAATCTAATGAAAACGTTCATATGCACCCCTTATACTTGATTCATAAAAGTAATTAATTAGTTTACTTATAAATCTCTTTGCATAAAAATATAGTGTATATAAAACTTACATAAATAACATATCGAATACCATTTAATTTCCTTCCCTTTTAAAACAAACAACGTTATTTTTCCAGCCGATTATTTTTATTTTATTAAATATTAGAATATGTATTACTTTAAACTTTTAAGGCAAATTGTCTAAATGGTATTCTAAAAAATCAGAGAATCTCTTATCAAGCAATCTCCAACTTTTTTGGTGTCAGAAAATGCTAAAAGCCCACCCACTGAAGGAGAATTCTTGAGATGATTCAAATGCAATATTTCTATTACATTATTTTTGTAAAATGGAACAAAGTATTCACATGATTTATCCCTCACTACGTGGCCATGAATGGCATACTTATTAAAGAGTTTCAGATGTCAAAAATTTTAGTAATCCAATTTTGCATTTTACATAAGAAGATTGGCATTAATTACTTGGAAAAATTTAGTGGAAAGCTGAAAGAAATAAAATTAACGATAGCCTAAAAGTATTTACTAAAAGTGTGTTTAATTTTTTATAATTTGACAGATAAATTATTTATCAAACCTTTTTTTACAGCCTACTCTCTGATGTTAAATTTTGCAGAAAAATGATTAATTATGTAAATAATTATATATATGTGTTAAAAAATTAATAAAATTTTATGCTTATAATAAATATAATAAAATATAACTTTATAATAATAAGTGTTTCCTTCATATTGCTTAGAATTCATATGATTCAATAATAATATTTTACTGTATGAAAATAAAACAAAAGAATGAAATTTCTAAGGGCATGCAAGTTATATGAATTAATATATGTTTTAATAGATTTATTAAATATATATAACCGAATGATGGACAGTCATATTGTCAAACGTTGTAACCATTAAATTAAGCCTTTTTACTAATTGGTATGGAATATAATGTTCCTTTTGGATCCTTCATGGACCCTCAACAAAAGATCGAGGAAATAAGCAAGATTATTTTCATGTTAAAGAGAATGTAACTATTAATATTTATATATATAGTATGGAAATTTATACGAAAAATAATTATTTAAAACTACTTATTAAAGTTAAAAATTTATTTCAAAACTTTTGTTCCATTATTAAATTGTTAAGAAAAAATGCTGATTTTCTTTAATAAAAACAGCAGAAAGAAGCAATTAATAAGCTTAGGATCTTAAAAGTGTTATAAGGAAAAAAAAGGTCTTTCCAAAAAATAACAAAATGCATAATTCGAAGATTGTGGGACAATACACACACCGTTAAAAATTATCGTTAAAATAATCAGAATTTCTATCGTTTAAAAATTTTACTTTTAGGAGAAATGCAACAGAGTTTGGGAGCGAAAAAATTTTAAATAAAGAAAAATGCCCAACCTCTAAGGTTGCCTATGGCCGAAGCCACGGCGATCATCGTTGCTAATACCACCAACTGCATCCTGTTCGTTTTCAATCAGCCAAACGCGAGGTTGTCTGAAAAGTTCTCTTTTAAATCCGTGTTTCCTTATCGCTTTTTTTTTTTTACCTGTGCAACGATTCTCTCCGCGAAAATTTCCATCTGCCTGAAATCTCGATTAGATTACGTTATGCTCCTTCATTCATTCTTTCATGCATATTCAAAATGGAACATTATGTAAAATATCCATTTCCCAGATAAAAAAGAAATCTAGATTGTTCCTTCATGATGAAGCAAGCAAAAGGCCGATTATTTTTATGTATCTGAATATTATTATGGTACATTAAATGTTGAATTATCTCTTTGTTGAAAAACTTATGTCATCAAAACTGTTACAAATTTCACGAATGCTTTTAAAATTGTGCTTACGTTTATATATCCGGGGATAGTTCTAATTCAATACAAAAATTACTCAGCGTTATGAAAAAGTAAAATATTAAATCACTCACTTCTATCCTTTGCAGTTAAGAAAAAGGAAAGAAAAATCCTTTTTTTCCTATGTCCCCTGAAGTCGTTCCCTCACTGTCTTGCCTACCTAAGAATGTAGGAGGAAACAAAGCAGGTCCAGAAACTTCCATTCTAACGATTATTTATTTTTACTCAAGCACACTAATCAACAACAGATTAAACCACAAGTGAATGTCCTAGGAGATGATATAGAGAAAGCAATAAACCCTAAGTGAACAAGCGCAAGTAATCAATTTAGTTTAACCTAATTTATTTTTGACTATAAATTCCCAATCCACTAATCTAATACAGTGGCAAACTTTGTTCTTAACTTAAGCTGCGAAAATCAATTATATCTCACCTTCGTAACGCCCGTAACAGTTTTTCTCTCAGCTCCTTCTCTCTTAAAATTACAAAACTTTGACTTTATAGAGTCGAACTAATCTACATATCAGGGTTTCTTCTTGAGAGAGATGGTTGTGAATTAAACGAGAGTGCTAGCCCAAAGATTCCCCAAGAGGATTAGTAAGAAGATTCCGTAAAGATCCGTCACAAACTAGTGTTCAAAATTAGGGAGAACTTGTATGTTTGATTAAATTTTACGAAAGGTATGGAACAAAAGATTATATTTCAAAATAAGTAATATAAATTTTTTTTTAAAGTCAATTCCTACTTAGATCAAGAAAGAAAAATTTTATTTTAGCTATTTTTTATTAAATAGTTACAATTAATATAAATATGAAGAGAAAGAGAACAAAATCACAACATTAAGTGGTAATTCATTTTTATTTATTATTAATAAAGTATCGTATTGTCACCCCAAGCAATCGTGTATATAAAATTTCACTTCAACTGAATGCTTTAAAACGTGAGGAAAAAAAATCTTTTAAAGTTTTAACCCAAGTCGCTAAAAATGAAACCAACGTGGCTGTATCTGTAATTCTTTAAATAATTAGTTTCAGTCAATTAATTTTAATTAAGTATAATTAAGTTATATATCGTATTTTTACCCAAAACAATAGTGTATATAAAGTTGCAGCTCAATTGAATGCTTTAAAATGTATTTTAATAACGATTGAAAATTCCACGAAGATAAATAAATAAATATACAGAGAGTGGGAGCTAATAGTAGGAATTGAATAAAGATGTACATTTTTGATGCTGGTGACTGAACCGCACGTGTGCTTTAAATTATACAAATGCGTTGAAAAATGCGATGTAAGCACAACGGAAATTTTCCTCGCTTCCTTCTTTCGCACAAGTTAGCAACTTTCTTCTTGAAAGGCACGACAGTCCCGGGTAGGCCTTGGCCTTCTCAATAATTTTATGCTTTTTTTTTGGGCCATGGCCTCGCAAAGGTAGCGAAATCCCTTTCTAGGCGGTCAACTCACTTGAGGTTGAGTCGACCTTAGTTCTTGTTCCAGATGGCTTGGACAAAAAGATTTTCTGTTGAACGTTCTTTGTTCATTCTAATAACGTACCGGCCCGTTTAATTTCTTGGATTTTAATAGATATTTAGAGGTACCTGGTTCCCTGAAGGGATGGTAGAGCTCAAAATTTTAGCGTCTATGTCAAATGCCAAAAATGACTTTTAGGAACCAACGCTCAAATAGCCGAGAGATCTTATACTTTTCTGTCATTGTCCAAGCTTCTGGGGAGTATGTGAGTATAGGTTTCATTAAACATTCATAAATTAGTAGTTTAGTTTTCTTTTAATTAAATTTGATTTTAAATACCTCTACAAACCGTAAAAGCATCTATTGATAGCACCAATTATCCTCTGTATTTCATATTTGATCTTGTTATTAGTGTTAATCCCATAGCGCAGTTAAAATTAGCGACTTTTATCTTCAATAGTCGGCGAAGCTCAAAATTAAATAGTTAAAATTAGTAACCACTCATTTTGGATAATGGAATGAGGAGGAGATCATCTGCAGACTTAAGATAGAACAGTCTTCAGTGCTGAATGCCTTAAAGAAATGCTCAAAATTTTGTGTAATGTATGGAGACCAAATTAAAATGAATGTTCGGGAAAACTGTTTGAGTACCAGGCTTGGCATGCTGGATGGGATGATTCCAGTTATGTTATTGCCACACCCTTCATATAGAATATCTATCACTTTTGTGTAACTTATACAAATGAAGTCTTTCAACAATATAAAACTATTTGTTTCATAGATGGTAATAAATTAAGAGCAAGTTATTTACGAGGAAGAAGTTGAAAAAGTTACTTTCCAACATAGATTAAGAGATAAATGCTCTGTTTTTCTACTCTGCATTAATCTTGCCGTAAAAGTGATTCAGTACTCTCTCCGCCAGGGTGGAACTCTTAATTTTCTTATCTGCTCCGATTCACTCTCTTCACTCTATTTTTTGTTCAAAGTAAATTCTACAGGAAAACTTGTTGTAGAGGTTCCAGGCTATTCTGTACTAACTTGAAGACTGTGACATCCGCTTTTCTTATGTTCGGGAGCATAGCGGAAATATCGGCAGTGACAGAGCGGACCAGTTGGCAAAAGAGTCAACTTGCCAAGATATGAACCTTTTGATGTCTGCGCCATTGTCCCACTGGAAGCATTTAAGGTATCCGACTGGTTTAAAATTATCATTTTCATCAAAAAAAAACGAAATTTCTTTTATAGTCTATTTTTGTAGCCTGTTTAATAAGCTTTCTAAAAATATCATACTTTTAATTCTGAGTCAATTAGAAAAAGAGTTATAGCTGTTTTTGTTTGAGGTAGTAAGCCAAAATCGAAACCGGAAGTGTGAGTTTTCGGTTGATTTTACCAGCAAAATGAGATTTTTATTCTTTTAAAATATTTTAACGAATTCTTTTTATATTTAGTAAACTTTACTTCACTTTATAAATATTTAAATAGATATATTTGACCAAATAGGCAACAGTTTACTGATTGCAATGTTTGTTTTGATTTAAAAACGAGTTGCTATCTTTTTAACATTTGTGTTCAAAATTAGATCTCTTTTTAACTTTTTTATTAGTACTTTAATATAAAGTTATAATTATTTTTAATTAAATTAAAGTTGTCATGTCAAAAACAAGATCAATGAGGCAAAAAAAGAAGAGATTTCCAGAGAGCAGAATCTGTTGGAGAAACGTTGAAAGAAAAACCAACGGATTTTTCAAATTCAGTTATTAATTATATAAAAAGACTTATAATTAACTTTGCAATAAAAATCTCCTAAGAAAATGTCTTCACGGGAAAGCTCAGAACTGCAATGAGAGTCTTAACAATGTCATGTGGAGTATAATCCCGAAAGACAATTTTGTTGAGCTACAAACATTCCCTTTAAAAAATTATATGTTTAAAACTTTGTGACGTCTCTCGC
>BMAV01012491.1:26084-68830 GCA_019973955.1 Trichonephila inaurata madagascariensis | reverse complement strand
AAAAATAATTATCGGCTTTTTTTTTTTAAAATTTCTCCTTTTTTGTTGTCGAAAGCATGGATAAACCCACTTCAAATTTTTTTAATAATTTCAAAAATTCTAGTTGAGCCTCTGTTCAGAGGTCTTGAGCTGTATACATGCAGAATATTATTATAATTGAAGCATTTTTCACAAAAGGAGAATATTTTGAAAATGGGTCATTCTATATTCATTTTGTATCAAAATATTGTACTTAAATAATTTTTTATTGTAATACTGTTCTTAAAACAATTTTATATACATTTTGTAATCTAAGTGACACTAAATATCATAAATATTATCCATTTATACACTTTTGTGAAATCACGGTTCCGAACGTAGTCGGATAACTTAACTGTAAAATACAATGTGTGTGCAGTACTGGTACATTTATAAGTGTATTACATCAGTGTAAACGTGTATTTTATTTTTTATTATGCCAGAATGTATTTTGTTAGTTTACTTTCAATGAATTAAAATTTTTTTAAAAATAACCTTTTGCTTTCGACTTTTTAATATGCTCGCGCCCCACAGTTTGAGAAACGCTGGTGTAGAAAAAAAACTCGAGAAATAGCTTTAGATTTATATAACAAGCTGAATAACTGGTTGGTACATCTTGTATTTTGATCGAAAATCATTAATATTATTGCTGGAAAAAATAAAACGTATTCTTTATTGAAGAAATAAACGTAACATATATTTATCCGCAGGGTTTCTTTGACAAGTTCATTAAATCCATATTCATAAAACGTACATAAAACGTGTGGTTTAAGTAATAACAGATATTATTGGTTTGTGACCATTATTTGTTTTATGTTGGCATGTTGCTTGTTTTGGAGCTCATAATTAAAAATAGATTTCGGTAAAAAAAAAAAAATTCTGAGCAACAGAAAAACAACTTAAACTTGTGAATCTTATATCTAATTAAGAAATATTAATTTTGATAAAGCTATAATGAAAGAATGCTATAAATCTGAAGTACTTAGAGCACGTAATGTACTGTTTTATAACCTTTGCGAAGCCTTGGAGAGGAGACGTTAATAAACACCTACCACACTTTCTCAACGATGTATTTTACCTGAAGCATCTGTGAAGAAATTACAGCTTGTCAATTATGTTGTTCTTGAAGACTCTAAAGTAGTGATTTTCAATTGACGTTATAAAAGATTATAGGTAAGTCTTGAGAATAATGTAGGGTGTTTAATCAAACTATCTTTTAAAGATTAATTTAATGAATAAAATTTAACCTTTTTAAATAATTAAAGGAAATATATATAATTTTTATGATAAATAGAAATTACCATAAAACCCGGCTTATAGCACTCACCGACGTGTATACCGCACACCTATACTTTCAAGCTGCCTTTTAAAAAATTTTTGGTATATTCACCATATAAGAGTGCTTCTGAAACTTTCAATACTAACGACCCAATATTCAGTCATAATTTTCATTGCGCCCCTCCATACAATAATAAGTGAATTGAATTCAATAATACGATACTTTGAAGCTAAAGCTACAATACGACTTGAACCTCCTAAGTGCCACTGGCGTATATGAACGTTTCGCTCAGCCAGTGCGTAAATTGCCCTGACGTATATATACGCCTTTCGAAATACGATTTTTTCTGTTCACTGATATCTTTAAAATAAATTCAAAGGTTTTGGGAGGCAAAAAAAAATTACCTTGGCAGTGTTTGCGAAAGATTTACTCTAATTTCAGGGGATTTTCTTATTTATTCTCGTTCTCCTCTCCTAATGTACCCCATATCCATACATACGTGCAAAATGGTGACATTGGGAAGTGAATCGCGTAAATTTAATCGGCAGTTATGAACCGTACAATTATCAAGATAAGTGTTAATTTGTGCGTATAATTTTATATATGACAAGCCCTTTGGGTCACTGGTAATTATAAAACTTGTTCTTAAATTAGTGTTGTTAAATTAATTATAAAATACATTGTTCAGTATTGATACATTTCTAAGTGTATTATATCAGTGTAAATGTTTTATTTATTATTTTTTTTATTATGTTATAATGTATTTTGTTTGTTTACTTTCAATACATAATTTAAATAATCTTTTGCTTTCGAATTTTCAATATACTCGCACCCCCTTCCTAGGGTTATCACGCTCCCCTAAGGAGGCGTTTGAGGCCTCACAGTTTGAGAAGCGTTGCCATATAACGCTCACCCTGTTTTTACGAAGAATCCTTGAAGTGTACGTGTGCAATGCTCTTATTTTTGGGGTATTATCCCAAAAGTTTTAGAAAATAGTATACTTCTAGAACTGAAAGCCCTTCAAGTTGATAAGGAAATGTCATTTCTTTTAATAAATAAAATAAACATTCAAAATAAAATTTTATTTTTACGTGAAGGAGAGTGTTGGAAATTATTTTTCTATCTAGCTACCACATTGTTCAGACATTTGTCCATATCCGAAAACCAATTTGTCTATATCCTCTTAAAGAAAGGTGACGCCAGTGAACAGGTTTTGAAATGTGTGTTAAAGTTTCACGAAATTTTTTCTGTTTTCACGAATTTTCTCCATCCACTTTTTCAACCAAACCACCATTAATAACAAAAACCGCCCGCTCCCTGCATTGTCATGAACATTGATGTGCCCATCATTGCATTGTCGAACCCACTTTCTCACCATTCCACCATTCATTACATTTTCCCAAAAAGCCTCTACAAGTTGATGATGAATTTCAACCAGCTTAACTTTCCTTGCGTTCAAAAAACGAATCACAGAACGCACTTCAAGTCAGCGGGATCGGCAATCGTTTTAAATATTTTGAACACTCATTAACATGTGTAAAAACAACACAATACGGCTATAATGGCGTCATTGTACTGACAATCAACCAGAGATATGCATGTTCAAGGGTTGAACGATACTACCTCCACGGATACGATAGAAGGAAACGGTACTTACTTTCTTGACACGCCTCGTGTAAATGTAAAACATACTTTACTAAGCTATAACGTATTAATTGAGACTCTCATCTGTTCTTATCTCCTGAATTTGTGAAAATGTAATGTTAATCGTGTAGAATTCCTCTTTTCCTTTACAAACCTTGACTAGTGCATCTATTTGAATTTAATACAGAGTACATCAGAAAGAGCAAAAATGATAGAGATTTCTTTGGAGTTTCATCTTTAGTTAAATGTTTCAAAATACTTCTATGCATTTCTTATAACCTGAAAGCCTACAAATTTATCATTGAAGGATACTTTCTTCAAAAAAGAAACCTTTCCATTTTTGTTCTTTTTCGAACCGAAGCAATAATCGATGTTCGAGAAAATAGAATTTCCATTGCAATTTCCATTGCAAAGTTCCCTAACTAAAAAAATAATTTTCACTAAATTGCCAGAGAAACAAATTCTATTGGTAAGTGTCAAAAACATTACTTTGATAAAAATATATATATTTGTTTTATTTTGTGACCATTATAATTAAAAAAAAAGAAATTTAGAACGATATTTGCTTGTTTTTCTAATGGCCTGCATTGTGACAGCTTAACCTTTGCAAACTCGGAAAATCGCCAGGTGTGAGAGCCAATTTCAATGGTGGCACCATCTAGAATCGACCCCTACCAAATTTTTGATGCTTGAATTTAATTTATTCAAGCTTTGTTGGGATGCTAAATATTATAACGATTTAATTTTGAGGAGAGTACCAGAGCCAAATTGATACTCAAAGGATATTTTGCATGTCGCATAATCATATGACATGTATGCCTACGATTTTCGCATCCAGAAAATCTGTCAACTTTATCAGGGATCGAGCCCGTAACGCGCTTATGAGGCTGGATGTTGCCTCTAATCCCTCAAGATGACAATTTGTAACGAAGTCATTAGTGACTGGTATGAATTTGATTAAATGTAAATTGTATCCACAAACAATAATTGTTCGTAGAAGGATTTTATCCATGTGACAACTGGGATCGATTTGAAAACTGTTCTATGACACCTTTTTGAAATCTGGTTCAATTAAGAATCTTAATAATTGGAGAAAACTGTAAGTAAAAATTCAATATATTGTACAAATTCCTATTTTAAATAAATAATTGTCTTCTTTTATTTTGTAATAATACAAGATAATTTCAAATATAGAATGTATTCGAATCAAAAGAAACCGCCATAATAAAGAAAAAATTTTAATAACTGATATTTTATTACGATGCTATTCAATATGAATAAATAATGCTGTAATATTAAACCAATATAAGGATCTCAGAAATAGTTTATGGCAATAGTTATATTAAGAAGCCCTTTAAAAACAGGTTATATAATTTCTCTATAAACTAGAACCAGTATATTTATAAACCAAATAAAATTGACATTTGAGCATTTGAGACACCCTTTTCAGTTCAAATAAAGATTTTCAAGTTTTGATGCGACCGAATCGAATATCAATTTCGAATTCAGAAACAAATCGATAAAAGAATCTTTTTCAACGAATTTTTTTCGTATTCATAAGAATCATTTATCTAAATAGAACATAAAACGTATTTTCTGAAAAGACCAGTCATGAAATAAATACCTGATAAACCAGTTAAAAGCATGCGTAACCAAAAGTGTACAGAGCATCCAAGATTCATAAAATTTTATAAGGTTACTACGTAATCTAAATCAGTTAGTGGAGAGTGTCCTGTATGTCAAACATAAAAAATACCATTATAGTATTTAAAGAGATGAATTGAGTGTTGGTATATATTTTCTGTAGAGTCAAATATTCAGGTATATATCTAAAGGAAGAAAGATCTTCCAAGACGTGGTTTTTGCTGTTAAACTTGTTTCTGTCTTTAAACAGAAATGATAACTTACACAATAAGTGGTATGAAACCTAAAAAAAAAAATTAACACTAGGTTAAATAGTTAATTTTTAATAGTTAATAATTTAAAGTTTATAAAACTTTTCTTAAATCAAGGAATCTGTAGTTAATTTCAAGGCTTGGAATTTCCAACTAGTGCTTGAATCTCCAGGAATTCCCAAAGAAGTTGTTTATTAATATTTCACTTGAAAAAAGGTGAGTATAAATTTTTTATGGGATTAAAACCTTTGCTCAATTAGTCTGATGAAAATAAAAGCTATTTGAAAAATGCTTGTATGCCTGATTTTATAATGTTATTGCTTTTCTAAGAAAAGTTGGTTGAGCTTTTGCAATACTTCTTTCGATTTTCATCAGGAAATTTTTTTTGTTTTTCCCAAATTTTTTTCCATTTTATAAAATAATCTTTTTTTCTTAATTTTAGTATTTTTTCTTAAAACGAACTAAATAAATTTGAAAACCACAAAAAATTCCTTATATCTCCAATTTTTAAAAAAAAATGTTGTCGCAAGTAGTCGGATACCTTCCGACAAATTCCTTTAAATGAAATTTAAATCATTTGTGATGTTAGTGTTTTTGACGCTTGATTTTTTAAGCGTTTTTTCATAAGATTTGACTTTTCTTTTTCCTATGTATTTTAAGTGTAAATTCAGCAGAATAGTTAAAAAATACACACACACACATTTAATATTATTTTTTAATTCAATTGCCTTAAAATCCGGCGTATAACGCGCACTTTTAATTAAAAAAATATCGAAATTTAAGGGTGCGTGTTATACGCCGGGTTTAAAAAATGATAGCTTTAAAAATAAAAATGAAAGAGATGAGCATAAAAAAATTTAGAATTCTACTTATATCGGAATATTGTTTATTTATAAAAGATATGACATAGTTAATGAACTTAAAGGGTTGTAGTTCTAGAAGTGTACTATTTTTCGAAAACCTAAGATAATTTCTCGAACAAATGATTTAGAAACACAATAGTACATTTCAAGTTGCTTCGTAAAAAGGGATTGCGAGTTATAGGGTAAATATACCTAAAAATTAAAAAATTCTGCTTAAAAATATAGGCCTGCGCTATACGCCGGATTTTGCAGTAATATCTTTGCAAAACATTTGAATAAACTTATTTTGGAATGAAAATGAAGCATGTCCAAAGAAGACTTTTTTCATAAATAAAACATAATTGTAATGAGCAAAACATACAGTCAGAATAATCTTTTTCTTAGTATTACTTGTTACTTTAAGATTATACTTAAAATTTTTTATGACTATCCTTTCTCTTTCCAAGACACTCATTCGGAAGAAAAAAAAGCTTCTTAAAAAGACAGCTGAGTGAAAAGAAATAAAATAATAGATATTTTATAGTTCTTTAAGATATCAATACTGCTATAAAATCAAATAAAACTCATTTATGGATCATTCACCTTCTTTTTAAATAAAATAAAAGCAGAAACTCATTCTATTCCATGAGAATAAGTTTTATAGAAACACAGATTACTTTTATTCGAATAATATTTCAAATTTAAAACAAAACAATTAAAAGTAAGTCTCAATTTTTGTTATGGTTACCTTAAGAAAGATTCATTTTCAAATATTTTGAGAGTTAAACAAGGTTTAAAATGCAAGCACCCATTTTAAATCCTTAATTTCTAGAAAAACAAAATGCACAAATTACATATGTCAAATGTGTGGTGAGACTAAAATAATTATGTGGACTGTAAATTCTATAAAATTTAATTAGAAAAAAAGACCCCAACCGCGCGTATGGGGTCTTTAAACTTTCGAACTGAATGTAAAAATTGAAAAATGAATTATTTTAGCATTTGACTTGGAGCCAAATCAAACGAAAGAACTCAAAGAGAGATATATTTTCTCATTGTGTATAAAATCGGATTAAAATACTAAAACAATCGTCAAATCAAAGAAAATTCACACGTTAAATACAGTTTTGCTTGCTTTTATTATATCACGTTTCAACTATACATGCAAAATTTCGAATCATAAGAATAATGTAATGAGATGACTTGTGATATAGTCGATCTTCGTTGACCATATCGTGGGGTTTCAGCGTAAGTTAGAGGTGTGGGATTCTCGAAATGATGAGACATTTTAGAATTCTTAATATGACTTTTATTAAGAGTTTAACTTAAATTACTTATATATCGAACAAACATATTAAGTGAGAATAAACCAAAACACGTAGCCGTAATTAACACAGATCGCGCAATTAGATCACTTATCAATGTAATTATATTATATCCGCCTACTCTCAATCTTAATAATATATTCGCATTCAGAATATAATCTCCTACCTTGATTTCTAAGCAACGGTCAATCCACTTCAGATATTCATCTAAGCTGGCGTACAATGGTATGTACCTTGGATGAATGGCGAGATTTTCGTGATTCTTAGGTAAGCCGTCAATTTACACTTCTATATTTTCTGAACTGAACTTTCTCTAAATTGCCATCGCGCTTACGAAAACTTCTGTCCTTTTAAAGGTTATCTTATTTGCATCTATCCCTCGTTTCACTTCTTGGATTTGGGTTGGAAAAGATTTGCCATTAATCGTGGCCGTCAAAGAACACAGAGGTTATGTTAGAGAAAGGACGTGTGAGACGTCACAGACTTTCCTATTTGTAGCGGTCATTCCATGAATTTCAAATCTTAATTGTGTAGTTGTGTTTTGTGTAATAACAGTAGCTCTTAATTTTAACGAGTTTAAACATCTTTGTCGAAGACTTGTGATTCACTTAACGAAAAATATGAGTTTTAATGGTATAATAAATCACAAAGTTTTATTGTTATAAGTATTCTTAAGCTTGGAACACAAGGATAAATGAAAGAGTTAGTCTTCTAAATTTTTAAATATAATTAAAAAAACATTTAGAAACACTTTTCCATATTTTAGGACACTTGTTCTAAATAAGAGAGTAAAGCTCATTACAGTTTTTTCCTTGTAGAGTCAAGAATTTCAATATGAAGAGCAGAGGGGTGGACAGTGCTGAAAGCTGGAAAATCGCAGCTGCGAGTATTATTATCAATTTCTTAATCTTAGCCCCAGCAAGGTTATCAGGTGTACTCTTCGTAGCTTTTATGGATCGTTATAATGTTGACAGAGAGCAAGCATCGTTGCCTTTCACCTTGTGCTATATTTTAAGAACACTGCCTGGTAAGCAATATTAATTGTATAAATTACTTCACATTAAAAGTTTATAACAAAATGCATTTTATTCTTCGTGGCAGAAAATTTATATTTTATCATCACACACCTCAAAGTAATTAAAATGTAGTTGAATAATTTATTTCCCTATTTGGAGCTAAAATAAAAAACCATTTAATTAATTTTGAACATTTGAATTAATTTCGAAGTAAAAAGTAGAAAGGATATGTCTCCGTGTGAAAACAAACAATATATCTTCATGCATATATAAAACTCCATGAAAGTGAATTAAAATACACAAACTTCTATACTAATTTAATAAAAATTTATGGAATAGCATATTTTAAAAATATACTTGTGTGAAATATATTAAATATGAACTGATCGTTGAGGGTGGTGGTGTATATATACGTCTCATTGACGTATATATACGTCAGTGAGAAGCTGTGTCTAAGGCATTATGAACGCATATATATGCTTTGTGTTTTTAGCCTCAGATGATAAAGCCGTTTATACACGTGAGGTGTGTTTAGCCGGGAGAAAGGGCCATCTGTTGACAGTAAAGAGTATTAATTTTAGCCTTACAACTTAAGTAGAAGCACCGTAGCAAATATTTTTCCGAAATCTAGTGATTTTCAATAATTAAAGATGGCTGCATGTCGGCGAAAACGAGTGGTTACATCTGATGAAATCGGGAAAATTTTAACAAATAAGAAATTGGAAGATGAATTTTCTGATGCAAACAGTGATGATGAAGATGGAATCAATCGCCAGAAACAGGCTTTGGTTCAAAGATTGTTTGCATGGTTTTAGAGCACATTCACTTGTCCTGAATAAAAAAAAATAATTAAAAAGGGGGTCAAAAAACTAACTACAGGGGGTCATCAACCCGAAAATTAACCTACCGCTCCTCAAAGGGTTAGTATAGTTCATACGAATATGCATAAATATATCTAGGAGCTTCGCTCTTTCCAACACTTCGGCGACTTTCATGGTGCTTTTTTGCAACACTTAAAAAGAAACTTCTTTCTTTGTGTTACAACCACTAAGATATAAAATGTAAAAGGCAATCCACATATTTATCTGGAAACATATCTAAAAGGTATACATTACATAGGTATATAACTCTAATACTAGTTATAGTTTCTAATATTAATTCATATTATATTTCATCTAATTCAGTCTTAGTAAAACTTTAATAAAATCATAGTAAAAACTTGCATAACCATTACATCCTAAGTTTCGCTTGAATCATACGAGGATTGCGGCAAAGGTCATGGCAACTGTTTTTTTTCGTGAAGATACCAGTCCGGTTGGAAAATGTGACATATACAGACGAAAGGACAAAGTGTTAAAGATATGTGTGGACAATGAATAGCACTGAAATATCGTAGCAGACTAATTTATTACGGTAGTATATATATACAGGGCAATATGGTCTTCACGGTGCAAAAGAATGACAACATAGTACACAGTACACCCACCGTGCTGCTGTACGGTATGGTAAGGTATTATTTCCAAAGGCTTCCACTAATTCACTGTGATATTCCATCGCATTTTTCCCTCGGAGAATGGCTATTTTGATGTAAGAACGCTGCTCAACTCGGATTACTTCCATCACAAGACACTCACCAACTGACTGATTTCACAGCCCTCGCTGCGCTGCTACCAGCTATTATAGAGCCATCTGTTCTTTTGTATACACACTATGCCTGCAGAACTTCCACACTACACATATACGTTTGTGATCCATTCACATATATACCAGAAAAAAAAATAGTTGCCATGACTTATGCCCCAACCCTCGTATTCTGTCGATAAAAAATCCACTAGATCTATTAATATTAGTACAAATTAAGAGAGATAATGATATGATGGCTTGCAAAATAGTTGTAACCACGAAGAAATAAGGTTATTTAATCACTATGGAATAATTTTTCTAAACTTTATTACATTTTCTTTGTTATTAGAAAGATTAAGTAAAATATATAAGATTCTATTGCTGTCTAATTTTAAGTAAAACTTATTATTAAAATTTCAGGTCCTTTAGCAGGCTACCTAGCCGAAAGATTTGGATTACGAAGGATGTCCATTATCGGTTGTATACTTTCTACAATAGGAGTGACAGCGTGCTTTATAGCAGAGGACATTATCACAGTAACAATCTTTTTAGGAGGCTGTTATGGTAATTTGCTTTTTAATGATTTAAATTTGTTATTATAATGATTTAATTTCATATTATAATTTGTTGAAGAAAACTATTCACTCAGAATCTAAAAATTCCGAGATAGTGAAACTTATACAAATGCAAAAATAGAAAGATATTCTGGAATTATTCTCAATATATGCTTTTGGAATTTATTCTATAAAATACATATTATTATTGCTACATTCACAATGTGCAATACATAATATCAAAATACATCTAGATAACAGTTAAAATCTGAATTAAGGATTGATCGTATGCATTTAGTACACTACTTGAGGCGATATGGGATAAACTTGTATCCATAGCAGAGTGTAGAAGTGAAAAAGTGGTGAGTGCGAGTGAAGTTGTGAGTTTAATAGAGAAATGCCGTGAGTTTGGTTGCAGTGTTCATAAAATAAAAGGTTGCTTTTTAAAATTTCTGATGCGAGTTTCAATACAGTTAGAGAGATGAACAAGTCCATTTTGGCTAAACTCTCAGAATTCCTAAGCGAAAATACATATTTGCTACAAAATTGCACTGTTAGGATCTTCTTCCTTCCTTGGAGACAAACTTCTTACTCGCTGTAATCCACAATTAAATTTCCATGTTCACTCATCAATACGCATTCATTTTCTATGCATGTGCATGTTTCATTCTTAGTTTGTTACTTGATTTATAAGGTCGCTTGCTAGAAAGTTATAGATCACTTTGCCGTCAAAACGTTTCCGGGCACACCCCGTGGAGTCGGATTTATATCCGTACCACAAAATCTCTAACAAAAAGTGGTAGGACCTCGACCCATATAATATCCCTGACTAGCCCCACCTCTTGGCCGTAACTCAGTTTCGGCTTTTCATAGAACATAAAACTGTCTTGTTGCCTAGTTACACAGGCTCAAGCTGGCTTCTGCTCCATAGTGTCTTCTGTCATCGTCATTGCCCAGACCAATTTGCCATGGCTGTCTACTACATTCTCCATTGCAGTCCTCTCCGAGAAACGACTATCTCTGACAGATATTGGGAAGCAAGATAACGACTGAGGAAATGATGTTTTTATGTTTATGTTCTTGTTCTTTTGTGATTAGTATTTTATTGTTAAACTCCTCTGCAATTGGAAATAGAAAAGAAACTTTATTTTCGATAACTCACAACTCAATATTCTTACTCGTATTAGAAAGAAATATTTTGGAAATTTTATAGGAATAGTTTCCAAAAAAATGCAGTTATAAATTCACTACTAAATTTAACAGTATTTATTATTTTATTTAAACATATATCCTTATTTTACAGTAATGTGATTATTCCAAGCATTTTAAGGTATCCGACTACGTCGGATCCATGATTTTAAAAAAGCGCATGAATGGATAATTTTCATGATATTTAGTGTCACTTAGATTAGAATACATGTATAAAATTATTTTAAGGAAACATTTTGACAAAAAAAAAATATTTAAATACAATATTTCGGCAAAAAAAGAACTTAGAATAATCTTTCTTCAAAATTTTCTCCTTTTGTGAAAAAGGCTTCTATTATAATAATATTTTGTCTTTATATAGGTCAGACCTCTGTAGAGAGGCTCAACTATGATTTTTGAAAAATTCACATTATTTTAAGAGTTACAACCTATTGAAATAATTATCGGCGTCTTTTTCTTAAAATTTCTCCCCTCTGTTGTCGTAAAACATGGATAAACCCCCTTCTAAGTTAAATATTTCAAAAATTCTAGTTGAGCTTTTGTATAGAGGTCTGAGCTATATACAGGCAAAATATTATTATAATAGAAGCCTTTTTCACAAAAGGAGAATATTTTGAAAATGGGTCATTCAATGTTCATTTTTTGTCTCAAAATATTGTACTTAAATAATTTTTTTATTGTAATAATATTCTTAAAACAATTTTACATATTCTTTTCTAATCTAAGTGGCACTAAATATCATAAATATTATCCATTTATAGCTTTTGCAAAATCACGGTTCCGAACGTAGTCGGATACCTTAAAAAACTACCAGTCAACCTAAAATTTCAGCTTTGATACAGAATCTATTTATGTATCATTTGCTACCTTTGATTTATCTAGCGTAAATTTAAGATTACCTTTTATTTTAATTAGATATTGTGCAATTTACCTTCTAATACAGATTTCTTTCAGGGATTGGATACGGGTTTGTCTGTTCTTTAATACCCGAATTCCTGAATCAATATTTCGATAAGCATCTGGCAAAAGCTAATGGATTGGCAATGGGAGGAGCCGGTATTGGAGCTTTTGTGATTCCACCAATAGTAGAAATTCTCATCCATGTCTATGGAGTTTCAGGGATGCTTTTAATTTTTGGAGGGATGGTCTTTCACAGCATACCAGCTACAATGATCCTTAGGAGAGCAGATTTTGCCAAAAAAGCGAAAACAATCGGAGATGTACAACGCAGTATTGAAGATGGAGATAATCCTCAATTGCCAACTGTTCAAGAATATACACAATCGCCAAACAATATTTTCAGTGTCACTTCTTCAATCAAATCAGTAGAAAAAGCTCTACAACCAGATAAAAGCTTCAGCTGTGCAGGAATTCCTGAAAATCACCTTGATTCTTCATATTCTATTAATGTGGTCCCTTTTGAGGCTAGTTTAGTTCAAAATGAAAAAAATACCTCTTTTTCACTGAGCAAAACTAATGAGCAACCATCAAAATTACTTACAATGAACATGCAGTTTTCTACTAATCTCCAGAGTGAACGCAGCAAACAAGCTCATAAATCGGACTCTCCTTTACTACTTAACATTCGTACTGTAAAAAGCAGCGTCGATATTAGGGATTTAGCTTTCGACTACAAGATGAAAACTGAGAAAGTTAATTCTGAGAAACTTATAGAGCCAGACGCACTGAAAGCACCAAAAAGGAAACAAACTAATTCTGCTGTTGGAACATTTCGAGTGTTTACAGATTTAGCATTTCTACTTATAATGTTAATACAGAGTACATATTTCTTCATAATGTTTTTAATATGGACCATTGTTGTAGACTTTGTCAGAGATAAAGGGATTACTCCAGATGAGGAGGTCTATTTTGTCATGTGTTTATCATTATCAGACACTCTTGGACGTCTTGGACTTGGATGTGTGACAGACAGTGGGTTCCTTTCCAAAACAAATTACAGTGCCCTTTGTTTTTTTGGAATGGCTGTGTTCTGCTCACTTCTTCCATGGACTTCAGGATTTGTAGTGATACTTGCCACCTTGTTTACTTACGGATTTATTTCTGGAGGCGTTATGATAATCTTTCCAGGAATGGTCACCCATTTCGTCCATAAGGATTTGAGAACTATGGCCATGGCTTCCAGAACAGTTCTAAATGCACCTATGAGCATGACAATATCACCTATGATTGGTAAGAATGTATTTTTGCTATTTCACAGTTTCTGTTTCGAAAAATAATGTACGTGGTTTGATGAAAACTGTCTCACACACATTAAAATCCAAAATTTTTTTCGTTACTCTACTTTTTGCTAAGAGAATCATTAAAAAAACTTAGGTTAAATATAAAAGGGTGTATATGAATACAAACAGGTATCCCAGATTATCAGAATTATTTTGACAATAATCCTAAAATTATATCTTACAGTTGTGTAAGTATTATATTAAGTTAGTTTTTGCATTTGCAAAAAGAAGGCCCTGTTAATTTAAAATTAGTATTCAGTAAGAGAAAGAAAGCATGGCATGTTTTGATATATTTTCATTAATGGAAATGAACGTTCTTTTTCTTGTTTAAGAACCGGAAAAGTTCTTCTTGCCTCCCACCCATAGGCCAAATTCTACTTTTTATACTAGGTTGAATGTAGTATATCTTTTTGTTAGATGAAAAGTGTCCGTTTAATAATTTTGGAATACCAAATTTAAAGGCCGTATCACACGTACATTTTTGGTGCTACTTTTTGAACCAATTTTTTGTCCTATCTGAGGGTAAAGGGTTGCCGTAAGCAAAACGGCATGCTCTGTCGTCAGCCGCGCTCTATCTCTACATTGAAAAATTACTCACCAATTTTTCTGTTTCGGCAAATGAACATCCAAAATGATTTCTTTTATTTCGCTTGCGCTTTTGTTGATGGGCATAAACAGAAATGGGGCACATTTTATTTAAAATATTATACGCCGTTAAAATATTATACACCATTAAAATATTATACGCCATATCTGACGCGTTTGACGAAACCGACGCTGCCATCTTGTTTATGACGTAGGGCGCCGAAGAACCCCATTGGCTGGAATTTAAAGCAACTTTTATTAAGAACAACTTTTTCAGCTCACTAGCAAAAAGTTGTTCGAAAGCAGTTGCTATGGTAACTGAATAAAAATTGCACAAATTGGACGAAAAATTGCTTGAATTGCGTGTGATACGGCCCTACGTTTGTGAGTTGTGGAGAACCAGAGTTCGCGTCAGTGTGAGGGGCAACTGAAGGAAGAGACATATTTAAAAATCTACAACTTTTGTTTAAGTCGATTTGAAATCTCATATGGTTGTCACTAGCTAATGGGAGTGAGTTTAATCTAACTAATAATCATAACAAATTATTCTTATCGTAAATATATGAAGAAAAATGTACGGGTTTCAGAAGGTTGTGGTCATTTTGATAATGATAATAAGGCTTCGAGTTCTATGTTAAGATATGCTGATATTCCAAAAGTTATAGAGCTCAACTAACACTAGCCATGTTTCAGTACTAACTTCGTTCGCGAATTTGTTTTACTTAAATTTAAATAGTTATACTTATTTACATGCGTCACGGTTCCTTTACAGAAAGAGGTTCTCAAAAAATCCAACTATTCATGAAAAAGATTTACCACTTGAGATTTATTAGTAGGAAGGCGTGAAAAGAAACAGCCACAGAGTTTTCAATTCGTGTAATAATATCCCTCGCAAGAATTTTAAGTTCGGATTTATCATAAATGGTTCGAAAAAATGTTGAACAAACTTTGTTTTTCAATTCCTACTGTGCACTCTCTCTATATATATTTATCTTCTTCAAATTTTCAATCGTTAATAAAATACTTTCTAATCATCCAATCAAGTTCAAATAGATTTTTTAAAACTTGTAGCGGATGACACTTGATGTTAATATAGTCTTTTTCAAATATTAGTTCATTAATTAAATTGAATTTAATTAATTACTGGTTTTCGGCGTCAACTTAGATTTGTCTCTATTGTTGTAACAATGTAACTGTTAAAACAATGACAAAAGTTGGCGTTGAGAACCGATTTTTCAGCCAAACCGGGTGGGCTTTATTACAACAATGCAGACAAATCATGCTCTTTTTTTCAATTCCTACTATTAGTTCACTCTCTCCCTATATATATATATTCGTTCCTTATATATCCTATCGTTCAAATTTCCAATTGTAATAAAATACTTTCTATTGATACATTCAAAGTAGGAGAGAGAGTTGACTTAATTTTTTTTAAATTACTTGCTTAATTTAACAATCTATTTATGCCCAATCTAAAATATTTTCACTTTTCAGGTTACTTTAGAGGACATTTAGGATCTTATGATTGGATCTTCTACATTGTAACAATGCTCTCCTTAATCTGTTCTTTTTCAAGTTGGATTTTACCATACATTGCTAAAATAAGAGATAGAAGAATTGTGGAACAGACGTCGAACATTGCACATAGAAATGTCAGAGCTTAAACAAAACATTTTAGGACTTAGAATACTATAAATTGCTGTATATTTCGAATTGTGGAAAACTGTATATTTACGCATTACATACTAAAGTTTGAATTGCTTCTATTGAGACTTTGAGATTATTTTTGTTTAAAAATTCAACCTATGTATTTATGCTCTACTGTATATTATTTTATTAAATGAAAATATTTTTTGAGTAATAACTCTCATTTAATATAATTTTAAGCCCTGGGAAGCATCATTGATGTAAAATAATTTTCTCAGAACTGAGGTTGTCATCTTGCGATTAAAGTGGTGTCCAATTTCTCGAGATTCTCACGTGTTCGCAACTTGAAAAACCAAAATATTAAAAAAAAAAAAAAAAATTGGCAGTAATAGAGACTGTCAATAGAAGTGAAAACTTAGAACTTTTAGTATTAAAGTTTGAAATTCATAATGTTTGAATTATCAACATCAATCTGGTTTTCACATCTATTGACACTCCGAGCAACAATTATATGCATGTTTATATGGTGTTTTATTATTCAAAGATATTAAGGGCTGTACAAGTCATGACAAAATATAAATACAATTCAATTGAAATGACAATTAATATACAATCCTATTATTTATGGATAGTATTTGTATTTATTTAAATTTCAATGTACTTGATTTTTAACATTATTTTAATTGTATGCATCATTGTCATCATTAATTTCAACAATATTTAGACTTTTTGAACTTTCAGTTATTTCATTTTGTTCTAAAAAGGATACAATAAGCTTATGGTAACTAAAGTAAGAAAGGAAAATGTTTGATTCAAATTTATCTAAGTATCGCGTAAAAATCGCATCGATCGTCGTTTTATATTTTGTAGTACTAAGTTTTCGATTATTGTGGACATATTTAAATTAAGTGTTTCATTTAGAAATTCAATTAGCGGTTGATACTTCAATTAAACGATTCAAATAATAATCAAACAAAAACACTATTCAACAATGCACAGTATATACACATTCAACTTTTCACTAAATCCATTCAATTTCACTTATAAGATATACGCAGCACTATACGTCAGATGTATATCTACAGATATACTGCTATAAGCATGTCGGTGACGCAAACACACTAGATTTCACCCATCCAAAAAGTGTCTAAGGCGCACACCACACTGCGCGTGCGCCAGTCATGAGTATGTTGGTGACGCGAACCCATAAGATTTTCCCCTACCAAAAAGTGCCCAACGAGGCTAAAGAAGTTTTCACTTCAAAAAAATTGTAAATAAGAATATTTTATAGTTTTTTTAGATTTTGACTTTTTGATATAAGAGAGAGAGTTTATTGAATATTCTAAATCTCATAATTTTAAAGTGAATAGGGAGCAAAGGTGAAATTTCTAGATAAAATACATACGTGTCTTCTTACTACGAATGTTAAAAATATATCTTGATCTTTAATAATTTTTAAATAAAGGTAGGTTATTCAATACAATAAAAAATAATATCCTACCTTTTTTGTTGTCCAAAAATTACTGCAATAAATTCTATCTGTAGTATAAACATAACAACTACTCCAAAAACACTGAATCATATTTAATTAAAATTATTTTCTTTGCAATTAAAACATTATACTCTAAACCAGGGGTCAGCAACCTATGGCACGCGTGCCACATGTGGCATGCGGTACAATTCTCAGTGGCACTCTGCACTACTTTGCAAATTTGTCAATTTTTGAGTGGATGGAATTTATAATGAACATTATTTGACAAACATCTTCAGAACATTTACTGAATTACGAAAAAATCTGAAAGATTACTTAAAGATAAATTTACAGCTACTTAGTAAATTGTTGAATGTCATTGCTGCAGAAATGCAATCGTTTGAAAAGAAAAAATTGCATGTACTCTGCTTTCTGCTTTTGGTTCTATATATCTAAGTAAAAAAAATATTTCCTAGTGTGAAAAATATTTCAAGTCCTTAAAGAAATTGCTTTACAACTGAATTCTCAAAATCGTGTCAAATTGAAAGTCAGAAGTTATACCCAAGATTTTCAGATATGAAAGTGGAGCGGTGCAAGTCCTATGCTCTCGCAGTAATATTTTTATTTAACTATAATGAAGAAAAATACTTAAATTTTATGTTTATTTCTTATTTTAATAAATAGGTTAAAAATACATAATATTGTTGAGTTGATTGTGGTTCGAGAATTTTATGCAAATCAGAGAGAGTTACAAAGAAAAAAAATACAGTTTTTTAAGAGCAATGCAAATTTATTGTCGAAAATCTAATCCCTTAAGGCATCCGACTACGTTCGGAACCGTGATTTTAAAAAAGCGCATAAATAGATAATTTTCATGATATTTAGTGTCACTTAGATTAGAATATATGTATAAAATTGTTTTAAGGACATTTTGAAATTTTTTTTTTATTTAAATACAATATTTCGCGGCAAAAAATTAACTTAGAATAAACTTTTTTCGAAATGTTCTCCTTTTATAAAAAATGCTTCTAAAATAATAATATTTTATATATACTTATATAAAGTAAAGACTTCTCCATAGAGTCTGAACTATGATTTTTAAGAAATTCACGTTATTTTCAGAGTTACAACCCATTGAAATAATTATCGGCGTTTTTTTCTTAAAATTTCTCCCCTCTGTTGTCGTGAAACATGGATAAACCCACTTCTAAGTTATACATTTCAAAAATTTTAGTTGAGCCTCTGTACAGAGGTCTGAGCTATATACAGGCAAAATATATTATTATATAATAGAAGCACTTTTCACCAAAGGAGAATATTTTGAAAATTGGCTATTCTATGTTAATTTTTTATCATTATATTGTACTCAAATAGTTTTTTATTGTAATAATATTGACTTAAACAATTTATATACATCTTCTAATCTAAGTGACACTAAATGTCATAAATATCCATTTATACGCTTTTGCAAAATCATGGTTCCGAACGTAGTCGGATACCTTAAGCAATATTCACAGAAGAAATCTCAAAAGGTCTTCACTCCTTCAACAGCATTCAGACACAATTATCAGTGTCTAAAATACAAGTGTGTAAAAGATTATTCACAAGCACAGCCGAGCTAACTAGTTATCACGGTCTAGGTAAGTTTACTAATCGCTAGTCAAAACAATACTGACTCGTTTCGGCGAGCATCTCTCTATTTATAGCCCGGCAGAACCTTCGAGAAAAATCCGCTTGCGTCATAGATAGTGAAATTAGTGGGTTTCTCCACTAATTTCTGGAAAAATCCATAAGGTCCCGAACTCACCGAAAATGGTCGCCAAGTCACCAAAATTGTCGCCAAAGCCGCCAACTGGATCTCTTGAAATGATGCCAACTTGGCTCTAACGCCTAGATTTCGCCAAGTTCCCATGAATCACCTTTATAACGTAAGGGACGGCATTACTTATAAATATTACAATTTTAGCATAAAATTAATGTAATAGAGAGTAATTTAAATGCTTTATACATCCAAATACAAATTATTTACACTATTTTACACAAAATTCGTAACAATATATATGCACAGTTTAAATTTTTTTTTATTTTTGTTGAAGGAATACATATATTTTATGCTGTTTATTTTTATGTTAAGAAATATCTTTAAATGATTCAAAATTAATATATAATAAAACTCTAAATCTGGGGAAAATTTTTTCCGGCTTTTTGCTTTGCCAGATTGGAATACTCCGAATATTAACATTAACTAACTAGTACAGTTTTTACTTCAGTGGCAGCTAAGCGTAACAAATAAAGTGTGATTCATCAATTTTTATGTAATTTTTACTATGTTTAAACAATAAAGGAACAACACATCTATTCGATGTCGAATTTTCTTAAAACTCATGCATCAATACCATATCCATAGAAGAAATAATTCATATCTCAAGTATTTCTGTTGTTTTATTTTATTACAAGTACATCTCTAAGAATACTTGTGTGTATATGCCTCGAAGAGTAAAAAAAAAATATTTTACATTATATCCTTATTTTTTTATAAAATGTAATTAAATTTTCATATGACTGTTCGAATTCTAAAACCTTTTAAAAGATACAAGCATCTATAGCATTTCTGAGGACTTTAAATACCTAATAATTTGATATTATCGAAGTTTAAAAATTTTGCTGATTTGCAAGACTAAGTAATGACTAAGCAGGGTACAAAAAAAGTTAATGAATCAAAATAAATCTTGATAAATATAAAAAAAGAAATGTTTTTATTTTCAGTTACTAAGATAAAATTTTAGATACTGAATTCTTTTACTAAACTTTTTAAAAATTATTTGATTTATATTAGTTTATCACTACTATTACTTTTTGGACCTGGAACCGCCAATTAATGTTTTACGAAATCTTCGATAATAATTCCATTTAGTTCTTATGTAATGTACAACAGACAAATTTTGACGTTTGGAATAATTTGTCTGAGAAATGCAAACTCAGTTATGAATCAGCAACTTATTTCATCAATAAAATTAATAGGGTTAATACAAAATCGAGGGATATTCAGTGTTACTTTTAAGAATGAAACAAACTTCTTCACTGCAGAAGAGCTACTAAAAACTGCTGACTTTTTTCGAGGCTTAACGAATTGAATCTCATCAATTTTATTCGTAAGTATTTCATGAAATTACTTTGGTTATTTGTAATTTTTTTTTCGTTATTCGGAACTTTTTGACTCTTATTTTTGCTTAAATCAGTTTTGAATTATAATTATAGTCTTTTAGTAATTTATTTAAAAAATTTAAGCCCTTTGTAAACCTCCAAATGATTTGTCACCTCATCTAATATTTAATGCTTCCGTCTTTTTTCTTAATATAAAAGAGGGGTCGGCAACCTATGGCACGCGTGTCGCATTTGGTATGTGGTACAATTCTCAATGGCACTCTGCACTACTCAAAAATTCTTGTCAATTTCTGAGTGGATGAAAGTCGATAAATTTGTAATGGACCTTGTATGAGAAACATATGCAGAATTATGGAAATTTACAGAACTACGAAAAAAATCTGAAAGATCTCTAGAGATAAATTTATAGTTCTCTTTTAAATTATTGAATGTCATTGCTGGAGTTATTTAATTATTTGAATAGAGAAAATTGCATGTACTCTGATTTCCGTTTTTTTGGTTTTACATATCTAAGTAAAAAATCTTTCCTCACATGAAAAATATTTCGAATCCTCAAAGAAATTGTTTAACAGCTGAATGCTCAGAGTCGCGTCAAACTGAAAGTCACAAACTTTCCCCCAGATTTTGTGATATGAAAGTAGAGCGGTGCAAGAACTAAATTCGCATTAAAAATTTTATTTATCTATATATTTAAGGTATCCGACTACGTTCGGAACAATGATTTTAAAAAAAGCGCATAAATGTATAATATTCATGATATTTAGTGTCACTTAGATTAGAATACCTGTATAAAATTGTTTTATATATATATATATATATAAGGACATTATGACAGAAAAAATTATTTAAATACAAAATTAACTTAGTATAACCTTTTTTCCAAATGTTCTCCTTTTGTAAAAAATGCTTCTACTGTATTAATATTTTGCCTGTATATAGCTCTGTACAGAGGCTCAACTATGATTTTTGAAAAATTCAAATTATTTTCAGAGTTACAACCATTTGAAATAATTATCGGCGTATTTTCTTAAAATTTCTCCCTTCTGTTTTCGTAAAACATGGATAAACCGACTTTCGAGTTATGTATTTCAAAAATTCTAGTTGAGCCTCTGTATAGAGGTCTGAGCTATATACAGGCAAAATATTAATACAATAGAAGCATTTTTTACAAAAGGAGAACATTTTGAAAAAAGGTTATACTAAGTTAATTTTTTGCCAAAATATTGTATTTAAATAATTTTTTTTGTCATAATGTGTCCTTAAAACAATTGTATACATGTATTCTAATCTAAGTGACACTAAATATCATAAAAATTATCCATTTATGCGCTTTTTTTAAATCATGGTTCCGAACGTAGTCGGATACCTTAAGTATAATGAAGGAAAATATTTATATTCTAAGTTGTGTCTATTTCTTATTTTAATAAATATGTTTAAAACTACATAATACATGTACAATTTATTAATTTTATTCATATTGTTCTTGAAGAAACATATATACTTTATGCTGTTTATTTTTTTATGCTAAGAAATATCTTTAAATAATTCAAAATTAATGTATGATAAACTCTAAATCTGCATTTTTGACCTCTGTTCTCTAACTCTGTATGCATCACAGCGGGAATCGAATTGTTTCAAAAATATCCTAATGTGTGGCACGCTGAATCATATTGGTAGATTGGTTTGGCACACCACAGCTAAGAGATTGCCGACCCCGGATCTAAACTACGTCCGAATGAACACACGATGAAACACAGAATAATAAACTAACAGAGGTAAGAACTTAAGTATTTCTTACATTGCACAAGAATTTTTTTAACACGCTTTTATAAGTTTCACTTGTATGTAACGGAATCCTTGAACTCGATTTTCACCCACTTTAAGGCTACACGGTACCCTTTTTCAAAAAATTTTTTTAAAGACAGTTACAATAAAAATAATTGTTGTTTTATATTTAGATTAGATTATTAAGCTGATTCTGAAAGTAAAAAGTCAGTTTGACCAGCCAGTATT
This sequence comes from Trichonephila inaurata madagascariensis, assembly GCA_019973955.1. Classification (NCBI taxonomy): domain Eukaryota; kingdom Metazoa; phylum Arthropoda; class Arachnida; order Araneae; family Nephilidae; genus Trichonephila; species Trichonephila inaurata. The sequence goes on along the minus strand of BMAV01012491.1, from coordinate 46,304 downwards.
TTAAAATTTTAAAAAATTTGGAATTTTTTTGAAGTTTTTTCAAACTTTTATAAAATATTCAATTTTTAAAATTTTTTAGTCATTTTAAGTTATTTATGTTTCTTATGTTATTACACAAGCAAAAGTTAGTATGGATTTGAAAATCTATTACCTTGTTGATTTTTAATAATTATTTTTCTAGAAAAACCTGGAAAAAACACGAAAATTTCTAAAATTTCAACTTTAGCATTTTTTAGAAAAATATCTAGATCTCAGCCCTAAACCTATACTAACTTTTACAGAACATACGTTTGGCAGTATATACAAAAAATTCAAGGTTCTATCTTGAACAGGAAAAAAACCTTAGGGATTAGAAAACACTTATACCTTCAAAATTGAAAGTCTTAGAAAAACGCATTTAAAGTTTGTAAAGTCATGAAACAAAAAATTTTTAATGCCCGTAACGCTGTAATTTTTTAATATGTTATTTTCCAATGTATGTTCTGTATTAAAACACTATTTTAATTAAATATGACTGAAAATAATATTTTTAATTCAAAAAAATATTTTTGGATAATATTGATAGCATTTGTTAAGACGTCAGTTTATTCAGCTTCATCTTAATCTAATATTTTCACAAAAGTTTTGAAACACATAACATTTACGTACAAAATAATAATGATACTAACTTAAGCTAAAAATAGTCAGGTTTGCTTATAAAATTTAATTTTTTTCAGTTTTAAATTGGGGCAGTTTAGTAAGTTTTAGCTCTTGTCACACGACTTTAAAGTACTAAAATATAGTACTGCAATATGTTTAGTATAATGCAGTTTGGTACATTAAGGAAATATTCAGTTATTTCTGCAACATTTGAATTCAGAATACTTGTACTCTGATGTCTAATTGCAGATTCAGTAGAGGACTGATTTTTAGATATAACATTTTCACAGCAGTATTCCATTTCTTAGAAATATTGTTTCACACAGCAACTAGAAAATGTATTTGCCATTGCATTTTTTATCTACAGGAAAAAATTAATGATAAAGCTTTTAAGTTATATAAACTATTTTAAAGCAAAAATTAACCATGAAATTAATCTTAACTAATTAATTATGAGAACTCAAAAAACTCAAAATATAATCAAGCAGAAATGATTTTAGTTATGAAAATTATAATTAGTAACCGTTTCAAACTAAAAGCTCAAAAATATTTTTAATTCATTCAATTTAATACAGGAAAAATGTTTTAAAATGAAACCAAAACCAAAAACATAGCTCATAAAACTTCAAATATCTTAAAAACTAATTTGCTAACAGACATGAAATTTCGTGGCAAGCTTCTCAATGATATGGGCCACTAGAAAATACCAAAAAAAAAATCCGTAAAAATGAAATTTTTAGGGTATTGTGTAGCCTTAAAAGATCAGATTAATTCGAAGTTTAGCACACTTTTCAAGGACCGATGACAATACAATAATTTCATAATTTTGTTTCATTGTCCTGAGCAGGTTAATCAGGATACAGGATAATCCAAATTTGGTGACTAATTTCACGTACCATTGCCAGATTTGGCTACTATTTCTATATACCATTTCCAGATATGGCGAATAATTCCAGATTCCATATCTGGATTTGGCGACTAAAAGGTTAAGAGTAACTCTAAAAGCAAAAACGTTTTTTTGCGTTAGCAATTTCTTATCATAATATAAGCAATTGGAAAATGGAAATAATAATTTTAAAAAAAAAGACTCGAGCATGTTTAAAAATTTTTTTGTTCTAACTCAGGGATGGGCAAACTTTTTCGAAGTGGGCCAACAGTGCGACGTTAATATTCAATCACTCACTCACCCTTGTGGTTGGCAAGCGAAGGTTATCTTTGGTGTAATTATAATGAATGAATTATAGATTGATATTAAGGTCGCATTATAAAGCTGCACGAAGGCTATTGGTGAAAGACCTCATAATTTTGAACCATGGTCAAGTGACGAGGACGACGCCTGAGTTGGCACACATCAACGGAGGAAGTTTGAGCCTCGATATATTTAAAGCACATCGGCCCTTCAGTGGTACTAGGCTCTAACTCACAGCACTCCAGCCACTAGTCCATGACCTTGACCACTAGGTTACCGCGGTCACATTAGTTGTCCAGATGGAGGTACAATAAAATTTATCTTTGTCCAGTAGGCGATATGTAAACTCAAACTCAGTATCGCAACAGCCCATGAGGGCCAGGGTCTACTGTGCCCATCCCAGTATACGTGACCATTGGGCGCTGAGGTGCATCAGCAAATGTCCCGATCAGGTGGTCAGTCTGAAGCGAGACCCCAAGTGTTTAAGTCCCCAAGCAAGCTTGGTACTCATTTATCGACCCATTGCAGTAGGAATGAATGCTCAGCTCGGGAATAGAACCTGGACCTGCGGTGTAAAAGTGCAATACGCTACCACTCGACTGCTGGGCCTTCAGGAGTTATATAAAGAAGTAAAATAAGATAATTATGTTTAAAATTTAAGAAAATAAATTTATTTGTGTGTTGCAATTATATAAAAAAATTCCAAATTGATAATAAATAAATAAATAACCAACACAAGGAACAAAAAAATCTTTAAGAACTTTGATGATACTTTGAAAAAAAATTATATAAAAATACCAATGGTTTAAAAATGAAATTTCAATAAAATAGGAAGCAAAGTATTTTGTGTTTAGCTATGTATATATTTTTTTCACTTGGTTTGATTGAGAGTAATATCGCACCCAAAATATGATTGCGATATAAAGTTAATTCATATTGGAGAGCTCACAGTATATGTGTTTCGGCAAGACTTGTGCCCTTTAATGACACACATTAAAGAAAAATATTCCAAAATACTAAACTAAGCATACATTTCGTAATTCTTTGTTTTATCTATATAAATAAAAATGTAATGTGTGTTTGTTCAAAGCCCCTAATCTCTGAAAGTACTTGTCCATTTCCTCTGAAACTTTGACATAACGTTGCATTTGATTCCGGACGGGTTCTTATGCACTTATTATTTCGTAATTCTCCCTAAATTCGAAAAAATCGAACTTAAGTCATCAAACTGAACACGCATAAGCAATAAGAGGGATAATTCCACGTCAAATTTGAATAAGCATCAGCGAACAAGCAAAACAAATGGCTCAAATACGTGTTGAGGAAGCAGATGGTCGTTGAATTGTAATTGTTTTTTCAAATTATGCTTTTTCCATGATGAAGTTAGTTCAGTTCTTTTTATGTCAATTAACTTTAGTATTGTATTTCGTATTTCAATTTATTTTTAAGCTCGGGATATTTATTTTTTGAATAAATTTTATATATAAAGTACTAATTTTAATTCCTTATGCTATGTTTGGCGTGATTTTAAAATCTCTCCACAAAGGAGTACTGTACTGATTGAAATCTTTCACCTATTTTATCTTTATTCAGTGATCCTAAAAACTAAATTAATATATAATTTTTATTTTTTCGTACTTATGTTGTTTTTTAGTCGACCATTTACGTAAAATCAAAAAGACATCACCAAATGCTTCAACATGCATTCACTAAGGGAAAACCATTCTATGCTTGTTTGTACATAATAATATTTTTTTGCTTTTGACTGTGAATTTTTCCTCTAAGTAGTTGTTGAAATTTCTAAAAGTTGGGGCAGTAACATTAGACTCACAAAGGATCTATTTTGTTTGATTTCAACATTTTATTTGATGTTACTCTGAAATACAAATGGGAAAATTAAGATTTTTTTATGTATATTTTGTGTTTGCTGTGATATTTATATGTTATTGAAACCGTATTGGCAAAATTATAAGAAAGGAAGCACATGGTTGCCAATTCACCGTATACAACACATACAAAATCGGGGTTGACATAAATGTAATAGTACCTTTGGAACTGTTTTTGCTGATTTTATGAAAATGTTGAACTTTAATTTATTTATAGCTTTTTAACACTTAAATTTTTTATAGCTACCTGTACTCAGCCTTGGATTCCTGTGGCTCAGTCTGGTTAAAAAGAAAGAAAAGAAAAAACACATTTCTAATTACCCGCTTGCCCTTGAGGTATGATTTTTTTATATAAAAAAAATATGTGTAAATATACATAAACAAAACTTTTCTAAACAGATTTCATTTGTAATTTAATAGGATACTCCAAGTTATTATGGTTTCTTCGTCCATATTATGAATCTAAAATTATTAACATTGTCTGGTGCCAAGGAAAGGTGCCAAGTTTAAAAATAAACTTAAAACGGCTCTTTTTGAGGATAAAGGGTTAAATTTACAGTGCTTATATGGGTAGACATTTTGTGTTGCCTCGTTCTTTGTGCAGATACAAAACTGTCTCTTGTGCTTACTCTAGAACAGCAGTTGCCAAACTTCATCACTTCATGAACCACGTAACGTTTAACTTCATAATTTTTTGTGAACAACTAATAGGTTTGACGACTATATGGCAGACCACTACAGCTATACTTATGTCTTTATCTATGTTTCCATACCCTGGAAAATAAACTTCATGAAAAGCAATAACAAACCAATGATCAACAGACTGAAGTGTGTGTTTTGCTACCAAAACTTAACTTCATAAAAGTATAAATAATGTCCCAATTTTCCTGCGTACCATTCAAAATTTCTCACAGATCACCAATTAATGACTGCTGCTCTGATACACACAACAGTACTTATGTATTAGCATCACCTTAACAAAATTGGTACCATGAGTATCACACCTTAATATCTAAACAACAAAGATTCTAACTTTTTTTATGAAAAAAAAATCAGATTTGGATGGAAAATGATGTGATTTGCATGGCTGTACTTTGGCTGGGGTGATGCTAATATTTAAGTACCCAAAAAACAAATACCGTAAAATCCAGCGTATAGCGTGCACTTTAACACAAAAATCTACTCCGTGTATAAAAATGATAGCTTTAAAAATAAAATAAAAAAAAGATGAGCATTACAGAAATTAGACTACGACATTAATCAAAATATTGCTTATTTAAAAGAAACGGCATTCCTTATGAACTTAAAGAGTTGTACTACTAGAAGCATTCTTTTTTCAAAAACTTGGAATAATACCTCGGCTAAAAGGACTTCAAAATATAGAGCATTGGGCACGTACATTCCAGTTTTCTACATGAAAATGGGGTGCGCATTATACAGCGAATATACCTAAAAATTAAAAATTGTAGCTTGGAAGTATAGGTACGTGTTATATGCCAGATTTTACAGTAATTGTCCATGTGAGAAACAGTCTGTGTCTAGATATAAGCCACTCTATTTTAAAGATAGGCCCTTAAATTTGTTGATAAAAACTGCTAATGCTAATCGAATTGTAAATTGCAAAAACTTTCCATCATTATCAACACTTTGTCGTATATTTCTGCTGCAAAATCCGTGTTTATATTTGAATTTTCCTTGCATATTCGATTGAAAATATCTTCAGCCTCTCATTGCGTTGGAGTTGAGCTATGTCAATTTTTCCCTTTCTTTTTGTTCCTGATTTTTCCTTTTTTTAGTGTTTTGAAATTTAATATGTTTTTGTTTTACCTTTTTTTTTATCAAGTGCAGTCAGTTGGCTTCACTACATAAAAATAATGCCTTGCAGGAAATCAAACTTAAGTCATCATACTCGCAAGGCAAAATTAGTGCAAAGAGTGTAATTGCACTTCAAACCGAGGAAGAACGGTCATCATCAAAGGAGAAAAACAGACAAAGAATGACACAAACACATGCTGAGGGCGCAGCAGAGTAACATGCAGCCAGACTTGAAGATGCACATTTGCGAGCACAGTATTCGTGTTTTGCAACATCAGGTCTGCTCTGTTCAAAAAGGAATACAATAGGTTACGAATGGCTGAATGATGTCAAACTAGAAACAGCACCTCAGTCTCAAAGATGACTTTGTGGTGAGCAATTACACAATAACAGTCACCTTTTATTCCATTACAACCCAGTGGAAGCTTATAGGTTGAGCCAGCATGTTCTTATCAGCACAATGAATAAAGTGTATCCTTATTGCAATGCTCTGAAATTTAAGGGAGAAACAAAAGGAATGTTTTGTACCGCTGAAAAAATGAAACTGCCTCTACTTGGAGAACCACCAGAGCCATAATTTTGCCTGTCAGATATACTGCAGAATCAAAATATTTCCTATATAATATCAGGAAATACAATTCATACTTCCGAATGACAGTTTGTAGAAATATGCATTTGTGAGCATACCTCTAATATAACAGAAATATCCATAAGCTCTGTAAAACTAACCCGTTGCTCTCAATTAATCCGGAGTGAAGCCATTTAAAATTTATCTTCAAACTTGAAGTCTCCATTATAAAAACAATGTAAATAAATTTAGGTTCATAGCATAAGGACAAAAGTAATCTGTAATAACTAGAAGTATTTGGTTTACAAATGATATCAGTTAAGGAAAGTTTTGTGTAAATATATTTATACATTTTTTTTATAAAAAAATCATACCTCCAATACAAATGTTTAAATATACTGAAAACATGTGTTTTCTCTTTAACGAGACTGAGCCACAGCAACGCGTGGCAGGGTACAGCTAGTGAAGTAATACAAACAATAAAAACAACATTCGTTGGCTTATCAAAAAAAAGTTTTTTTTTTCTGTTTGGGAAGAAATAAAAAATGCCCTTCAATAAGATTCATTTTGCAGATATGATATGAATCTGTTTATAATTTCTTTTTTACTGTAAGATGAAGGGTTTGTAACAAAATGAATAAAAAAAGCCATGGTCAGGAAGTTAGAGAGCTGTAGTGGAGTAGTTCTTAATTAAATTTGAAGTAAGTAGTATGTGCTTTTAAAATTATTTTTTCTTTATAAATAAATTTTAAAATTATAATAAACTAAGTAGATAATTACGAATTATTAAAGTAAATACAAAATAGCGTAGAATTTCGTTGCATCGCCTAGAGAAACTTCATGAAAGAAAATTTTTTTTCGTTTTTGAAATTTCAAAAGGAGTGTACGATCATTGAATTATTTATTCTTATAGAATTCATTTGTACTTTCAAAATTGATATTTATTAGAATTGAATCAAACAAAATAATCATTTGTGTGAATATTGTCATATGAATTGAGATTTAGAATATATATATATATATTTCCATTTAACAAGAACGAGAAAATTTTTTTAAATAATAATTATTAAGATATATGGAAATCTCGTCTAAGACTTCCGAAATGATATGAGAAGAGAGTGTTTTTTAAATGCTGTAAAATATAAGGTCAGAAATTGTAATCTTTCTCAGTAATTCTGCTTTTATGTGCCAGCTTAATCTTTTTACTGAGCAGTCTCGTTTAATTACAGTACATATTGCTGAAGTATAGCTACTATAGTGTTTAAATTATTTGGGACAAACACCCTTTTCTTGTTTAAGTTGGTATGTGATTACCAATGATGACTCGAACCGCCTCAAACCAATTCTGTTTGTCTCGTAGAAGTGTGAAGGATCGACATTTACTAAAATTTACTTGTTTCATTGATTTTAGTGTATATGTAGCTCAGTTGTGAGTCTTTCAGTGTAGCAGTTGGTCGTTATAATTTTGCGTTCCGTGTAACTCGTGTTACTTTTACCTGTTCAAAGACAGATATTACTTCCAAGAGGCGTTCTAAAATAATCGTTCTTAATGTGGGTGACTGTGAGATGTATAGCAACTACAGTTGGTAGAAACGAATCAAGTTTTTCAAGAATTTTAAGAACATTTCAGATTTCAAGATCATCATCTCCAAAAAGAAAAGCGTAAATGCAGCCATAAACGGAAAACTACTCCAAGAACTAATGAAATTGTAATAACAAACAGAAAAATAAATCGAAGAAAGTCAATCACAGACTATCGAAGAGATTTATTGAGTTATTGTGTTGAAAGGAGAACCTATAAACTGTACGGAAAAGGCTAATGGGGTAGTTGGCCGTAAGGCAACAAGACCGAGAAAAAACTATTTGTAACTCAATAAATGATGAAAAAACATTGAGCATGAACCAAAAAGTTCTGATCATGGGCCGTTAAAGACTGCAAGTAAGGGATTTTCAATCATGAAACATATTAATTTTTCCAGAGATACGAATTAAGTATAGTTAGAAGAAATGATGATAAAACTCTGCTACCAGATCATATTCAATAGTCTTTAAAACACCCTTCTTACCAAATATTTTGGAATTTTTTCACAAGAAATGTCGTTGAAAGCTTAGTTCCTCTTAAAGGCAGGATGAATTCTGTCAAATACATAGAAACGTTCAACAGTAGATTGTTCCAATCAGGGAAACATTTAACGGAACATTTCAACATGTCTTGGCCCCTTGTCACACTTCGAAATTATTCCAGACTTTTAGGCAGAAAAGTAAAATAAAAGTGCTTGATTGGCCTGGTAATTCACTAGAATTAAATCCTATTGAGAACTTAGGGTATATTCACAAGAATCATTTAGCTAAGATGAATTGCACGACAACAGAACAAATTATAAAAATCGTTATGCAAGTGTAGTTCTACAATGATGAAATCAAGAATATGTGTGCTACACTAGATGAAACAATACCAAGACGTATTGAAAAGGTCATTTCTGCCAAAGGAGGACATACTTTATATACTAATTTGGAGATTTTTCAGTCTACTTAAGGCAGTGATACTCAACCTCCAGCCCATCTAGCCTTTATAAGTGGATATGCCATAGCCCATTGCTCAGAGAAATTTACTTATTTAAGAACATAGTATTAAAAATTTGTTGGGGAATTATTTGTCAAGAAATCAATTATATCAATTTTGCTTTTTGCTGTCGGTGTCGTACGGGTACGAATTGATATTCTTTTTCTATTTGGAACGATTACGGTTAGTGATAACAGACAACAGTGGAGTAGCGACAATTTTATGGGTGGACCTAATTTTTAGTTATCTGTCATATCTTGCAAGCGAAAAAATATTCGGAAAAAAAGTTGTTTCAAGACGATTGGGATGTAGACTATTTTGTAGATAAAAACAATCTTGGATCAGTAATTGTTTGATTTGTCACGAAAGGGCTGTATTTAAAAAATACGAATAAACAGGAATAATTCAATGTCACTTTAATTCGAAAATCTCTTTCAAGAGGTGACAAAAAGGCTTTCTTGAATAATCTTTGCAGCAGCAACAAAGTGTTTCGTCAGTGGTAATATCACAGCGTTGACAAAGACATCCTATGAAGTTTGTTATATTCTTGGTAATCATGTGAAACTGTTTACTGATGTAGAAATTGTGAAGAAGTGTTTCTTAAATGCTTCTAATTTAGTGTTAGTGACAAAAATAAAAAATATAAAAAAATAATAATTAAAAAAAGCAAAACAGGAGTTATATTATTTTGATCAATTTTCCTCATTTTAAATTTTCAATGTTATCTTGTGTCTTAAAGCATTTCTCCCCCCTTTATCCTCACGTTGCTCGCGTGAAATACTTAATATATGTATGTGGCCCGCATAAAATAGTTGACATATGTATGTGGCCTAGCAGAAAAAAAGGTTGAGTACCCCTGACTTAAATGTGTGCAATGATTAAAAGCTAAGGGTCTTGAAAAAAAAATCGGTTTATTTTCCATTTGTCCCAATTAATTTAAACAGTATAGTACTTCGGAGGCTCTATTAAAATTCTTTAGTATCCACATTGTAATCTAAAGCCTTATTAATGATTTCTTCTCTTCATAAGCGGCTCAGTTTTCTTAACAGGATTAAAAAATAAAAATATTTAACAATTTTGGGTTACTTAATAGAAAAGCATGCGATAGATAAATTGAAAAATATAAATACACCCAACTCTTTTTTTTGCAAGATTTTGAAGTAATACGGTTCACCAATACACTTTGTTGCACGAATTATTTGTTCTAGCACGAATACACCCACGAAAAATGTATGCCAGAAGGCGTCGAAGCACAGAAATATCCTGTGTGTTCTGAAATTATAACTCTATCAAATGTAATTTTTCTGGCGAAAGTTTTAACAACAACCTGCAAACGGTTAGCATCGAAGAAATGATGCCAGAAAGCATTTGCATGAGGTCGACGTGATGGAATTTATGACACAGTTTATGATAATAACGAAATCAAAAGTGAAGTTTAGCTATTAACAGCTGATTTAATTCGCGAGGGCTTGAAATTTGCTATAAGTAGGGAACAACATTTTCTTACTCATGATCCTGACATAGAACATTAAAATTTCAGTGTAATTTTAAATTTTGTGTGGCAGGATATCAATAAGAGTATATAAGCATCTAGAGAATTTATTTTATTTACCAAATGCTTGGCCATTGGCCATCAGGTCATTAGGCAAAAAGCTCTCCAATATTTCTTCACAATAAAGTCCAAACTCTTAAGTGCAGAACATACATCTAGATGAGAAGCGTCCATGACTTGTCCAGAAGCCCACATAACACAAAAAGGGGAGTCAGTCAGATAAAAAGGATACAAATGATCACAAAGGCTGTCATGTCCAGTCTATAATCTAAATTCAACCACAGCAGCAGAACGAGGAGAGACAGAGACACAGTTATGTTTTGTTAGCACACTCCGTGATTTATTTATTTTTGGCAGCACTGGTAGCAGCATCTCGCGCGAAAGCATTTTTTGTAAATCCTATGAATTTCAAATTTTGCTGAGGGAAGAGGCAGGTCTCTAGTAGTTCTTTGGAGAATATCCGTGCCTCTTTTTGTTAAAAAGTCCACCATTTCATTTCTCCAAAGGCCACAATGGGGAAGCACCCACTGGAACACAACCTTTTGTTGGAATTTCGCTCAGTAGCTCCCTGCAGTCCTGGACTCGGGGACTTTGCTTGTCTTGGTTACTTACCAATGCCTGAAGGGCAGAACTCGAGTCATTTCACCATCATAATGCAGTGTTTCTCAAACTGTGGGGTGCGCCCCCTAGAGGGGCGTGATAACCATACAACGGAGGCGCGAGCATACTGAAAAGTCGAAAACAAAAGACTATTTAAAAAAGAATTATTAATTTACTGAAAGCAAACAAATAAAAAATAAAACACACATTTACACCGATATAATACACTAATAAATATATCAGTACTGAGCAATGAATTTTATAATCAATTTAACAGTACTAAGTTAAGAACAAGTTTAATAATTACCAGTGATCCCATGGGCTTGGCATATATAAAATTAAAAACAAAAATTAACACTTACTTGATAATTTGTACGGTTTATAATTAATCCCTTAAAAGCCGATTAAAAATTACTCGATTCGTTCTCCAATGCCATCGTTAAACACGTATCTGGTGTATTGGGGTGGGGGACAGAAAAGGAATAAATAAGTAAATTCTTCCAAACACTGTCAAGTTCATTTTATTGCATTCCAAAGCCTTCGGAATAATTTTATGGATAGCAGTGTACACAGAAAAGATGTTCACACTTCGGAAAGACGTATATATACGTCCGGGACGTTTAATATACTGAATGAGTGAGACGTTTATATACGCCGGTGGCACTTAAGAGTTTTAAGTCGTACTGTAGGTTTTTAGCTTCGAAGTATAGTATTGAATTCAATACATTGTTATTGTATAGAAGGGGGGCGCGATGAAAGTAATGTTTGAATATTGCGTGGCAAATATTGAAAGTTTGAGAAGCACTGGTCATAATGAGTTGTATGAGAGCCGACATGAGAGTTAAAGGGAAAAAAGATTACAGAAAACTCCAGCACCCTGAGTAAAATCAAAAGTATGTTGAGAAACAAAAAGAAAAAAAGAGAAAAAACTGCTTATAACAAACTTTGTGACAACTACAAAAAAAAAAAAAAAAACAGTGACCATTAATAATGAACGAAATTTATTTGAATCAAAGCCGACAGTTGCGCTGCACGTATCTGACACATCTACTGATGACAGCATTTTTTATCCAGTTCGTAACAAACGTGCACGCGCGCTTGTTATCAAGCAGCGATGAATGGTTTTGTTAGTAGTTTTATTCCTAGTTTTAGTTTGAATTTTTATATATACTTTTAAAGTTATTTATATTTTTTATGTAACTGTATATTTTTTGTTTTATAAATATGTAACATGGATTTCATTATTACTTTTTTGCACGGTTTCTTGAGAAAATATATTTAAAGTTTTTCCATCTTATTTGATTTTTTAATGTTGCAGAATATATCCCCAAATTTACTATAAGTCGAATGTATTTTTTACATATTTCTATGGAACGTATATACCACGCGAGGAAAGAGTTGGATTTTATTAACAACTTTATATATAAATTGTTTTAAGGTATCCGAACACGTTGAAAATGACCAAATTCGGTCAAAACAGATAGTTTTGTTTTTTATTTTATTGAATATATAGAGGTATCTTTTGGTTTACAAAACACACTTTGTTTTGTTTCTACGTTACCTAGAGACCAAGTTACAATCAATTTTATAAAATTAGAAAAACCGGAAGTGGGACTTTTTGATTTCCCAGAAGTGAGCATTTAAATTGTTCGAAATCTATCATGGCTAGTCTGATAACTCAAAATGTTATAAATGTACTTCTATAAAACTTTTTGAACCGGATATTTATATTATTTTCTAAAGAATGTACTAAACTAATTCTTATTGTATGAATGTTTTTTGAGTTATGTCATGTTATTCAAATAATGGTCTCATAAAGAATGTCACATTTCTTATAATTTTTACTCAATCAGCTTTAAAATTTTCAGATTTTAATAAAACATTAAAATTTTAATACATTCTCTAGAAAAATACATCTACTTTGTTTTAGTAATACTTTCACTGATATAAGTTTATGAATTTTTTCTCTAATTGCTTTGAAGTTTTTCAAAAAAATATTGCTAAAATTTCACACTTAAAATTGTAATTTTTGTAAAATTTATATAATTTAAAAAATATTTTTAGTTAGATATATAAATATTAGTATTTATTGGTATTGATACCTAAAAAAGCATTTATAATGGTTAAATATGCTATTTTTTAAAAAAGTATTCCGAATATGTTCCAATACCTTAATAACATTATTTGGTAGCATAAACTCATTGCAAATATGTCAATATGAAAGTATCATGGATATTAACGTTTTATGAATCATGGAATAATGCTAATTTAACGTTTTATCATATCTAAAAAAACAGCGTTTACATAATTTCAGTGCATTTGTGTGCTTTTTTATGCAACTTTATCGTGTTGAGAGCTTAACGTTTCAACGTTAACGGCTTAAGGACACTAAATTCAGAACCGTGATTTTGAAAAGCATATAAATGGATATTTTTGTTGTTGTTGTTATTTAGTGTCAGTTAACCCTTTATCTACCGCATTTTGATTTACTGCAGTTTTTTCATGCAATATTTTTTTTTGAATCCCTATATTGAAAATTAAGGGATATACATAAGCAGAATTCTCAACTTCGGAAAATTTCATCCGTTAGGGCTAATTAATTGATTAAAGATATTCAACTGTAAAAGTAATTTTTTAAGCTGTTCACTTAAAATAAATAGTCAAATCGCTTTCTAAGGTCTTCACTAACATGCAAAAAAATAAGACACTTAACTTTTGACATTAACTATTTTTTTCGGAACAAAAATGACAATCTTCGCAATCCGCTGAAAACGCCGTCAGCTAAGAAAGCAATTTCTACTATAAAACTATACGCCTTTCCCGCTAAAATACTCATCATAGAACCCGTGCTGCCGTATATCTTGAAATAGTGGAATTAAAAGAATATTCCTGCTGAGTATTGTCAGAATATTCGTAAAAATGGTTATTCTGTGTAATTTTAAAGTGGGTTGTACTTATAAGTACCGTCGGTAGATAAAGGGTTAAATTGGAATATACAAATAAAACCTTTTAAAAATATTATGACAAAAAAAGATTATTTAACGGCAATTTTTTATCAAAAAAAGATGAAGAAAGAATTACTCATATTCAAAACATTCTCCTTTTAAGAAAGATACTTCTGTAATAATAATATTTTGCTTATAAATTGCTAATACTTCTGTCCAGAGGTTGAACTAAAAGTTTTGAAATATATAAATTAGAAGTCGATTCATTCATATTTTTTTACCCCAGAAAAGAGAAATTTTAACCAAAAATATTCGAATCGATAGTAACTCTAAAAATAATAAGAGTCTTCAGAAATTTTAATTCATCCTTGGTATAGATATTCTAGCTATACATATGCAAAGTATATTATTATTATCAAAGAATTCTTAATAAAAAGAGAATGATTTGAATATGTCATTCTTTCTTCATTTTTTGCCAGAAAAGTGTATTTAAATATCTTTTTCTTCTGATAATTTTGTTAAAACAGTTTTATATGAATATTCTTATTCAACTGACACCAAACAGCAAAAAATTATTCATTTACACACTTTTTCACAACCATGGTTTTGAAAGTAGAACGTTTGAACCTTAAATCAGTGATTCTCAAACTTTCAATGTTTGCGACCCAATATTCAATCAAAATTTTCATCGCGCCCCCCTCCATACAATAACAATGTATTGTGAATTCAATAATACGATACTTAGACGCTAAAGCTACAATACGACTTGGACCTAAATGCCACCGAGGTATATAAACCTCTTGCTCAACCAAAATGTTAATTACCTCGGACGTATATGTACTTCTTTCCGAAGTACGATATTTTTCATGCACTGCTATCCATAAAATTATTCTGAAGGCTTTGGAATGTAATAAAAGGACCTGACAGTGTGTTTGCGAAAGATTTCCTTACTTCAGAGGATTTGCTTACTTAGTATTTTTTTTCCCTTCCCCCACAATACATTGCTTACGTGGAAGGTGGCATTGGGAAGCGAATCGCGTAACTTTTAATCGGCAGTTATGGGATTAATTATAAATTGTACAAAAATTATCAAGATAAGTAATAATTTTTGTATACGTATAATTTTATATATGACAAGCCCATTGGGTAACCGGTAATTATTAAACTTGTTTTTAACTAAGTATTGCTAAATTAATTATAAAACACTTTGAGCAGTACTAACACAATTATAAGTGTATTCTATCAGTGCAAATAGGTATTTCATTTTTTAGTATGTCAGAATGTGTATTTTGTTTGTTTACTTTCAGTAAATTAATATTTTTTAAATAATCTTTTGTTTTCGACTTTTCAATATGCTCGTGCCCCCCTTTCAGAGTTATCACGCCTCCTTAGGGGGACGCGTCCCACAGTTTGAAAAACGCTGCCTTAAATATTTTATTTCATAATAATTTAAGTAATTCGTTTGAATTCAAGAATAACTAAATCAATAAAATTCAGTTATCTTACATAATTCTATATTAATTACTTCCTACAAGAATTATTAAAGCACCAATTTTCTCGCGCCTACGCGCCACTCGCGCCTACGTGGAAAACGGTGGCATTGGGGAGCGAATCGCGTAACTTTTAATCGTCAGTTAAAGAATTAATTGTAAATTGTACAAATTATCAAGATAAGAGTTAGTTTTTGTATATGAATTTATATATAACAAGCTCATGAGGTCACTGGGAATTATTAAACTTGTTCTTCACTTAGTATTGTTAAATTAATTATAAAATACATTGTGCAGTTCTGACACATTTATAAGTGTATTATATCAGTGTAAATGTGTATTTTATTTTTTATTATGTCAAAATGTATTTTGTTTGTTTAATTACTCAGTAAATTAAAAAATTTTAAAAATAATCTTTTGTTTTCAATTTTTTAATATGCTCCCGCCTCCCTCGTAAAGTTATCACGCCCCCTTAGAAGGGCACGCCCCACAGTTCGAGAAACCCTGGTCTATAAGAAAACATTTTCAAAAAAGAAAAAAAACCACGACCTGTAAAATAATATTCCCAGAGGAGAAAACCAAGCATGAATATATCAATCAAAGTTCTTGCCAACGAAGGTAAGCGAACGACTTATTGATATATCAATAGATTCGACACTAAAATCTAAAGTTACTTAGACTACAAATTATTTCATACAGTTATGAACATTTTAATACCGTTCGAAACAATGTGTTTAAATTAAAAATATTTATCAACGTATGTGGCAACAAAATCAAAATGTAGATACAAATTATTGCAGAATATGAAATGCGAATGTAGATAAATTCAATGGACTTAGACTAGATTTATTTACTAAGAATAATACAACGGTAAATGACCCCTGGAGCACGATTTAATGCTATCAATGACTATATTACATCAGTGCTTCTCAAACTTTCAATATTTACAACCCCAAATTCAATCATAATTTTCATCACGTCCCCCTTACATACAAATAACAATGCAGACATTAAATAATACTACACTTTGACGTTAAAGCTACAATAGGACTTTAACCTCTTAAGTTCCACTGACGTATATATACGTCTCGCTCAACCGGAGCGTTAAATTAACGGATGTATATGTCTTTCCGAAGTACCATCTTTTCAGTGTACTGCTATTCATAAGATTATTTCGAAGATTTTGGACTAAAACAAAAGGACCTTGACAGTGTTTGCGAAGGATTTACTAATTTCAGAGGATTTCTTATTTATTCATTTTTTTCCTCCCCTCCCCCTCCAATACATCACTTACGTGATCCTAACGAGGGAAACGGAGGCATTGGGGAGCGATTCGCTTAACTTTTAATCAGTAGTTAAGGGGCTATTTATAAATCCTGCAAAAAAAAAAAAAATACTATGAAGGCGAGTGTTAATTTGTGTGTATAATTTTATATATAACAAGCCCATGGGGTCACTGATAATTCTTAAACTTGTTCTTAACTTGGTATTGTTAAGTTAATTATAAAATACATTGTATAGTGCTGATACATTTATGAGTGTATTATACAGTATAAATGTTAATTTTAGTTTTTATCCTGTCAGAATGTATTTTGTTTGCTTACTTTCAGTAAATTAATAATTTTTTTAAAGTAATCCTTTGTTTCCAAATTTTCAATATGTACGCACCGCCTTCGTAGAGTTATCACGCCCCCCTAGAGGGCACGCTCCACAGTTTGAGAAACACTGGATTACATTAATATTTTGTTAGAACATTTTAATAAAAAAATACAGTATTTTTGAACTGTCCTTCCATAAAGTACCTATAATATATGTTGATCTATTTTAAATATTATTTTAAAATATATTCTTCAAGTTTTCTTTTCTTTTTTTTCCCTGGATGGGGTTCTTTGGAAACACCTTATAGCTCAAACGGTTCCGTTAAACAACACACTTTGAAGACCACTGGCTTAGAGGATTGTGCACCCTCTAGAGATGTGGAAGTTTTCTCGAAGTGACATCAGAAGCGGAATAGCCCTCGCCATATGTTGGTTTGTATTTGGAATACTGTCAGGAATTCCGAGACTCTCTAGTTTGCTGTTTGTGGCTTCCATCTCCCGATACAATGTTGACAGAAAACAAGCTTCTTTTCCTTTTGTTCTCTTATACGCCACTAGAACTGGTTCAGGTAAGTACATTCGCTTATGTTCTGCTTATATAAGAGTGAAAATTTGTTCTTTAAAACATTTTTTTTTTATCGCAGAACGTGTTTTAACTTTCCATTATGAAAACAAGCTACCCATCCAGTATAGTGGTTAGTGAGCTGACTGCGTCTCTGTAAGGCCTGGGTTCGAATCCCGGAGAAGGCATGGATATTTATATACTTTAAATTCCTTCTTTCCTTTGTAATGTGGGCTTCACATGCTTACTTCTGTAAGCCTACTTTGTGGTGCACAGGGATTTATAAATGTTCTCAATCTATATATATATATATATGAACAAAATGGAAAAGATTATTGTTATAAGTCAAAGAATTAAAAACATTATTCATACTAAAAATATTATAAAAAAAGTTTAAAATATGTGTGTGATCGGATGATAATAGCTTTACTAACGTTAAGCAAATTAAACTTTTAATTACTTACATATAAATACATGTGTGTATTTTTAATAGATAGGGTGGGATTAATAGGGTATCCCAAAAATAGCTCCCAAACTCTGCACAGCCAGATTTCTCGTTGGGAGCACATAAAAAATGCCTAAAGTATTGTACCCGTACGATCCATATTTAACGAGAAAAATACTACAAATGATGGTTCTTTTGGGTCTCCTGCTCATTTCTGTGCTGCTGTACGTAATTGAGGCTCATATGGCATAAAACCCGGCTAATAGATATAACATGTGTGTTCGGTTTTATGGCTGCCACGATCCCCAGATCTCATACTGCTAGATTTTTTTCTAATAGGGTAATCTCAAGGAATTGGTATATCGATACGTAGTGACTACACAAACGGATGCTCGCCTGCATGCTGCTTGTACTTCGGTAGAGACCGCACTGCTGTGGCATGTGCGCTCATCCCTCCCACCACGCGCTCAAGCCTGTTTTGATATGCAAAAAAGACACTTTGAGCTTTTTTCTTTTTAAATGTTAGCAATTACTGCAGTTGACGTATCCAATATGGTATTTTTCTTGCACCGGATGTGACGTCATACTTTGTTCTTCGTGTTTTTCCCGAAAATTATGGATCTCTCAGGTACAATACACTGGGAATTTTTTATTTAGTACCGAAGAGAAATCTAGTTCGTGCTGAGTTTGGGCGCTATTTTTGGGACACTTTTTATAATAAATACGTATATTTATGATAATTTGTTCGTGAAATAACCGAACAATATCTTTGCACATATTCCTGTTGCATTCATTATAAAAGTAGTTTTAATAATGACTTATACAACTTAAGCATCATGCGATTGAGATTATTTTGCACCACATCAAGTATACTGTTGCCCATGAGATGGAGATATGTTTTGAATTAGAATAGAGCTCTGACGGAATACTTTCAGTCAAAGTTTGTTTATATCAGGATTTCTTATGTATACAGATTTCCTTTTAGACCATTTCAGATAAGATCGGTTGAGCCGGCTGTAGAGATTCAAGGTCTATATTTGATTTAGTTATGTCAACTGTTCTTTAACTTAATTATGTCTTTAAAAAATAAAATAAAATTACATGGCATTACTCAGGGCAGCTGTTCCGCTTAAACACACTAGACATGTACCTAGGGTGAAAAGATTTGTGGGCGCAAAGAATTGGAAGGTGAAAAAAGAGAAGAAATTAAAATTATTGCGAACGTACCACACCACCTAGAGACTCATGAGAGAAGCATTCCTACCCTTAAAAGAATAAACTGAAAGGAAATCTACAATGGAAAAAGAAAAGTTTAACAGTTTGATGTTACTACACTCTTAAAATGGTATCACAATTGAAATTGATTACAATGATGTCATTAACAATTTTGCAATGACCAAAGCCCGAAGAAAACCTTTCTTGTACAAGTACAATGGCAATGATTTAACAAAGAATAAGGGTGTCGAAAAGTAAAAGATAGTAAAGTGATAAGGGGTGAAAAAGATGATAATTAACAAGTTGAAAAAAGTTCGTACTATAATGTACACTCTATACTGTAATTGGAAACGATTTCATTAATTTTCAGTACTCATTCACTATTGAGTCGGTGGATGGTTGGTGATTACATAAGGCAGCGTTTCTCAAACTGTGGGGCGCACCCCCTTCCAGGGGGGCATGATAAGCCTACATGGGGGAGCGAATAGAAGATTTTTAAATAATAAACAATTTACTGAAAAGAATCAAAACAAAATACACTCCGACATAATAAAAAACAAATTACATATTCACACTGATATAAGATATTTATAAGTGTATCAGTGAGCGAAAAATTTTTTGATAGTTGATTTAAAAATAATAAATTAAAAACAAGTTTAGAAATTACTGGAGACTTCCATGGGTTTGTTATATACAAAATTATAAACAAATTTAATATTTATTTTAACAAGTTGTGCGGTTTATAATTAAAGTCGTTTTGTAGGTTTTGCTTCGAAGTATATTATTATTGAATTCAATACGTAGTTGTTGCATAAGGGGGGAGGGCGTGATGAAAATTATGACAAGAAATTGGGTAGCAAACATTGAAAGTTTGAGAAGCATTGACGTAAGGTAAGAAATGTGCAATAGTGGCCAAACCATGCCACTATCCTTTACTTAAGGGTGTCGATCGCCGGGCTGAGACACGGTGGGTCCATAGGTGGTGAATAATGGAAAAATTTCCCTAAGAAGATAAACAAAGAAAGGGGAAAAAGTAAGAGAGCTAAGGGAAAATATGTCCCAAACCAAAACTGGTAAGGTAACTAAAGAAAAGGGATGCTCTGGAAGGGCCGTGTAGGGCAGCGATGCACGTCAAATCTGTGAGAGCTGAAAA
>BMAV01012491.1:7791-18781 GCA_019973955.1 Trichonephila inaurata madagascariensis | reverse complement strand
CCTATATATATATATATATATATTCCTAAGTCAGTAATGTTTATAACACTGCAGCATCCATTTTATATTTATAATCTCAATTATTCATATGTCCTTCATTGTGTGATTTTCCTACTGTCTAAGTGTTTTTCGAATGTTTTTGTTTGGATGTTATCTCTTGTTTGTAGAGAATTAGCCTATATATATATATATATATATATAAATGTTTTCAAGGAGAGAGTGAACTAATAGTAGGAATTGTGGAAAAAACGAGATCCGTATATTATGCTTGAATTGTTTCTTTTTGTGGATCAGAGCAACTGTTAAATGATCAGGAAACTCTTTTGTGTCAATTTGAATAAAGGGAAGAAATGCAATGTAAATGAAAAATATGTTACTCATGCATTTTATCAGTAAACCCTTTAAATGGAATTCAGAATACGGTTGCGTTAAAGAATGATTTTCAAATTGAACTTGCATTAAAATATTTTTATCTTTTTGATTAAATTAATGTCTTAATTTATAACTAATAAAATTACTTACTAAATTGACCTTTTCCAGATTTTATCAAAGTATGCAGGATCCTTTTTTTCATATAGATATTATATTGTTTAGGTTCTCTTACGTAAAATGCTTTAATAATCTTGATCAAATGAATTTGTAGCATGGAAATATTTTTAGAAATGTAAATTATATATATAGTATATATTTTTTCCTTTTCATACGTGTGGTCTCATTTTTGTAAAAATGTATTCGCGTTTCATTTTAAAAAATATATATTGCGGTTACACACAATTTTACTGATTCTTTTTGTAGTGCCTGTTTTTATTTAAAAAAAAACAGCATGATAATATAAATAAACTGGAGAAAATGCATTTAAAGCAAATATTTTTTGAATTTTATTTATCAAGAAAATGAATTATAAGACATGGAATTATATATTTTGTTCGTCAAAAACTACCGTTAAACATACCTGTGAAAAAACAGAGATGTAAAGTAATAAAATTAAACAATTCCAAATATTTTGGGTTTGTTTAGATTCCTTATCTTATATAAAAGGATATTTTTATTTTAACTTCTTTCACCCTCCATAAAACTTTTGGTTTCTGTTCTCAAAATAGCTTTTAAAATATACCGAGAGATGGCGCCATGAGCGCACTATTGCAACTCGTATTTTTCATTGCTCACATGAATTTTTGCTTGTTAACTTGTGTCTGAAGTAAAACGACTAGATCTATGCCCTCCATTATTTATTTCTCTCTGAGTTGTAATAATCTAAATACAATCTAAAGCAAATTTCCAATGCAATATTGAATGTAGTTAAAATAAATTTTCTCCTAGTTGCTCGTGTCCTCATTTCCTTCCACTTGCAAAAATTGCAATAGTGTTGGATATCTCGCATACTGCAAAAATTATTCCCTGTTACCTAATTAAACAAATTAATAACATTGTTTAAAACTAATTCCATGGATAGAAACTAAAATCAGACCGGATTTCAGTTACGATTATTGTCGTAGTTAGCTCATGAACCTCTATAATGAGAAATTCTACGCAAAATAATGCCATATACGTAAATCAACTTCTATACAGACTATTTGAAATTCAACTGATAGCTATATTTTAGCTCGATCCGCTTTCGGTCAAATCTTTTTTAAGATGCTGCAAATAAACTTACATTGGATGTTGTTTACGATATTCCAGGAACCAACTTTAAGACTAATTCCATGGACTCAAATATAAAGAATGAAAGAATTTTTGTTCATGCAAGAAGCTGTTCAAAAACTTTACATCTCATTTTATATCTTTTATTTCCTTATCAATATTAACAAAATAGTTTGGCCTATTATGTAGAATACTGCATCAAATTATTTTAATTGTTTTCAAAATTTTTATGAAGGTTTCAACAGAAACTTTTAAAAAATGTTAAAATTCGTTAAATTTTTTTTTTATTTATTATTTTTTATCTATTTATTTGTTTTTGAGAACGGAATCAGAAATGAATCAAAAATAGCTTGTGTCGTTTTTCTTTATTTTATAAGAATACTTGAGATAAAATTAAAAAAAGAATAATAATAATCACTGGGTTAGCATTTAAACCTATTTTTGGTATACCATTAGATATGACAAGATGAAAAATAAAAATCTGATAAAAATACCTTTTAAAGCTTAAAACAAAAATTCAACAACATGATGTTGGTTTAAATGCTTAAAATCCACCTATTTGGGATATTATACATTTGATGATGATGATGTCATATCCATAGCAATGCCAAATCAGAAGTATCATGGGCCCAGATAACTGTTCTGGCAATCTATTCAAAAACCATTAACATGAATAAAAGAATTTTTTTGCTATTGTAAGACGTACATAAAAAAAACATTTTACTAAATCATTTTATTATGAAAATACAATAGAATTTTTAAAACATACTTTTGAAAATTATACAGTAACAAATGCCTAAATGCTGAAAACTTTTTTTTTTTAAGGTAAACTTCTCACTTCTAATGATAATAACATATCGTGAATTTTGTGTTAGGAACTTATATGAAATTAAAACCTAAAATGGCTTCTCAGAAAATTGCAATTTTCCAAGTGTGGACCAATGCCGAAACGGTTATTGTAAGGAAAAGCCGCGTCGATGAAAGCGAATGTGTGATTTTTTTTGGAATACTTGGGCCAAGTGAAAGAATCAGTAGGGTACCTACAAAATAAAAAAAATTGTATTAATTAAACAAATTTAGATAAAAAAAATCAATGAAAAGTTTATGAAACTTTAATTACATATTTAAGAAAAATTTTGCCTTATTTCGTGCAGATTTTCTTGAAGTTGTCAAAAAGGAATAATAAAACTTTAAAAAAATATATATCTTTTCAGGAAATAGCTGATATAATCTATCAGCTGTACCATTTCACTCGCTTTCAATCCATTGAGGCCTCCAAATCATGAATAAGTATAATGAAAGCTATTCGTACTACAAAGCCTTTTGTACCATATATTCCTTGTTTCAAAATTTTAATTAAAATTTTTCTCGATGCTTTAAAGTTAACATAGACATATTAAGAGCAACTTCAATTTTTTGAGTGGTATGGTCAAGAAGTAATATAATTATTTCAATTTGCACCCTAGGCGCGTGCCTACGTAAGATAGATAGAAATCTTTATTTTGAAGAGATTTAATATTATGTAAATATCTAATGAAATTTATGATTAAGAAGATAAAAAGAGGTACAGGATTATCACAAATCACGATAATATCCAGCTTGATAAGATTTAATCCTTTAACTGTCAAGTTATTTTGATGATTTGGGTACACAAATTGTCAAATTTTTTGGAACCAAAGAATTTCTAACCTCTAGCCTTTGAAGTCTTCAGTATAGTGCTGCCAACTATTGAATTGAGCGCACATTAACTTTTCCCGAGAATCAGTCGGGTTTGACAAAGAGATGAAGCCGAAATAAACGTCTCCCGATATATATTCGGGTAAAACAATACGATGCACTCAAAAAAAATTACCCCGAGTAATACTCGGGCCTTAACATTTTCTAACACCAGTGCTGTGCCTAGAGATTATCTCGGGCATGGCAGTTAAAAGGTTAAAACAAGTCAAGAAAGTGTAACGGGTCTATTCATGAGCCGCTTACTAATCCTGTCGGGGAAATTCTGCTTCTTTAAATATTGTTCTATTGGAAACTTTCTCCCGAAGAAAAAGATGCAATTTTGTGCAAATCAGAGTTTGTATTTAAGCATTAACTTTTAGTTTTGAAAGAGAAAGAGAGGTTAGGAGCTAGATAATAGAAGTTAGTGAGTAGTAGAAAGCTATTCAAGAGTGACTCTGTGACATCTCTCGCGTTCTTCTTCTAACATAACTCCTAAGTTCTTTGACGGCCACGATTAATGGCAAAACTTTTCCAACCCAATACCAAGAAGAAAAACGGATCGAATATGCAAATGAGATATACTTTAAAAGGATAGAAGGTTTGGTGAGATACAACGGCAAACCTAGAGATAACTTAGAGTGGAATCGTTCGGAACAAGTGTTAGACGTCCTACAGCTCTGGAAGAAGGATACGCTCATCGCAATTGAATATAATAAGGATTAAGAAAGCCTGAGTCTTCTCACCTATAATTAACATAATAGGAATTTCTTCAACCTAGGAAGGAAGGTGACTCTATAAAAGGTAATATTTTGTATAGGAAGTTAGATTAGACAGTTAATTAAATATAAATAAAGATAAGTGATCTAGTTGTGCGATCTGACTTGAATATTAAGCTTAATTGTTGGCTTATTCTCACTTTAAGAAAGTTGTCATTTAGAATTAAGTAATTTAAGTTATTCTTAATAAAAGTTGTATTAAGAATCCAAAATGTCTCATCATTTAGATAATCCCACACCTCTAGCTTACGCGGATCACGTTAGACATGGCTATCGCAGAATGGCTATGTCTCAACTCGTTGATTAATTGCTCGATATTTAAAATTGATAATTGACAATTTGGTCAGTTAGACATTTGAATTGGAGTGGTATCGACTAGAGGTCGAAAAGCTTAGAAAGGAATTTCGATTATTTGGAACGTGTATTGCCAAGACGTTCCAAGAGTAATTGATTCAAATCATAATTAAATATTAATTGCCTCGTCTACCTCGCTTTTGCTCCAATATTTAATAATATGGGCCCTTCCTAGCCTGGGTTGTTGAGACTTGTTATAAGATTAATAAATTTTATTTGTTTTGAGTATGGCTGATCTTTATTCTAACTCTGGAAAACTAATGGATGTGAGAGGACATCCATCAAAAAAATTTCTAAAGTAAAAAGAAATAGCAGCGAGAGCAAAAATGAATGTTTCACAAAAAGTATTCAATCAGTTCTTGGAGAATTTCTTGAAATATATAAGTGGGATACATCAATAAATAGTTAAAAAAATTTTTTTCATGCATATTTTAATTCTATGGAATAGAAATC
Organism: Trichonephila inaurata madagascariensis; assembly: GCA_019973955.1. NCBI lineage: Eukaryota > Metazoa > Arthropoda > Arachnida > Araneae > Nephilidae > Trichonephila > Trichonephila inaurata. Next base: position 13,841 of record BMAV01012491.1, on the reverse strand, counting down.
TTGTTAATGTTACCTCCAGCCTTTTTAAATGTTGTGATAATAATATAAGTCATAAGAAATTCCCACTTTCCTTCCTAAATCTATAATAATTTTGTTTATTTGGTTGTATTAAAATATATTCGAAAGAACAAAAGATATTAACATTTTCCTTAAAACTACGTTATTCTTCCAACTTTCGAAAATTTGGATAAATGTTTTTAAAAATTTGAAAACTCAGAAGTGAATCATTAATTTTTAATTTATAAGAAATGTTTTCAAGAAAGAGTGCATACAAACACATCACAAAAAAGATGAAACACGGATTTCTAATCTCGAAACTATTACATTGCAGCTATTTTCATTTAAAAAGTATACATATTCAACAAATAGAAATTAACCAATAAATACGTATGTTCTTAATAAACACCGAAGTATTGCACCTATTTCAACAACTACTTAACATATTTTTCCAACGTTTAAATGTCTGCGGCAAGATTGCGAAGGGTCGAAATATTTTAACTCATCTGTTCATCTTACATTTGCATCAATTACATCTGTATCGTACAGGTATCAAAAGAAGAACACTTTTAACAACTTTTATAATTTTCATAGTAGTCAGACAAAAATGATATTATTATAATGCCTTAAAGGGCATTGAGTTTTAATGCGAAGGAATTAATTAGATCATTTAACGTAGTAATTTAACTTCTAACAGTAATTTTCTCATTAACGAATCCAACTTTTTTTAGAATTAGATATGGAATGATCTAAAAATAATCTGTGTTCCAAAATTTAGTGAAATTCACTCATTAGTTCAAGTGATGTTTAAAAAAACATTAAGGGCCGTATACGATGTGTGTCCGGAAACTAAATGCCATTTTGGAAAAATTCGCATGAAAAATATTTTCTCAAAACAAAATTTATTTTTACCTGAAAAACATGTCCAAAGCTATTTTTCTACATAGTCACCACCATTGTTCAGAAACTTGTCATATTGGGAAGCCAACTTGAATAAATCCTCATCACAGAAAGATGCCTCCAGTGAAGAGAGCCATTGAGGAACAGCTCTTTGTAAAAATTCATCACAAAGCAATCTTATTGTAAATCGTCTGTTTTTACTAATTTTTTCACTCCCTTCTTCAACCAAACCATCCCTGACAACAAAAGGCCGCCCACCCTGTGATTTGTCAAGAACATTGGTGCACCCAGGATTGAATTGTCGAGCTCTCTCTCTCTCTCACTTTCTTAACATATTACATCACTTATTACATTTTCTCCATAAACCTTAACAAGTTGATGATGAATTTCAACTGGTTTAACATTCCTTGGATTCAAAAAATGGATTACAGAACTCACTTCACAGTTTTCGGGGTTTGGTAATCATTCTAAACATTTTTAACGCCTACTAAAACGTGTACCAAAAATACAATCTGGCTGTAATGACGTCATTGGACTGACAATCAACCTGTAACACGTGTGTGCAAAGGTTGAACTCCATTACTACAGCTGCGATTGTGCTGTAGAACAAAACGGTACTTAGTTTCCGGAAACTCCTCTTATAATACATAACATTTACTCCATTTACAAACATCATATGATTAATAGATTGATGACTAAATATTTATAAACTAGTATACCAGTATTATAAAGTAGAAATACTACAAACTATTAGCTTTTAAGAGTCAATTATTTTGTTTGGCATTGAACATATCTTGAGCCACATGAAAAAAACTTATATAACTGAAATCTTGAACTTAGGCAGACGAGGAATCCTAATAAAAGAAAATGGGGGATGTTAGAATATTCATTTTTTTTTGTAACTGTATTCAACAGTTAATGTTTTTATAATAATACTAATTCCTTAGATTTCCTTAGGATAAAAAAAATATCTATCCTTTTTAGTGTACAACATTTCGAATCTAAAAGTTTTATTTCGTAAGATATTTAAGAAATTAATTTAACCTTTAAGGGGTCTATTTTAAAAAAAAAATTATAACTCTGAAACTTTAAAGCAAATATTAGATACATTCTTTTAAAAAAGAAAAATCTAATGCAAAAAAATGCCACATAGATAATGAGAAAATTCTGCACTGGAAGTTAATTACCTAAGTATATCAATCCGTTAACATAATTTGTTTTCTTTGAGCCGTGAATATTAAGGTATCCGACTACGTTCGGAACCGGGATTTTAAAAAAGCGCATAAATGGATAACTGTCATGATATTTAGTGTCCCTTAGATTAGAATGCATCTATAATATTGCTTTAAGGACACATTTTAACAAAAAAAAATTTATTTAAATACAATATTTTGACAAAAAATTAACTTAGAACAATCTTTTTTCCAAATGATCTTCTTTTGGGAAAAATGCTTCTATTATAATAATATTTTGCCTGTACATAGCTCAGACCTCTTTACAGAGGCTCAACTATGATTTTTGAAAAATTCACATTATTTTCAGAGTTACAACCAATTTAAATAATTATCGGCGCTTTTTTCTTAAAATTGCTCTCCTCTGTTGTCGTAAAATATGGATATACCCACTTCTAAGTTATATATTTCAAAAAATCTAGTTGGGCCTCTGTAGAGAGGTCTGAGCTATATACAGGCAAAATATTATTATAATAGAAGCATTTTTCACAAAAGGAGAACATTTTGAAAAAAATTATTCTAAGTTCGTTTTTTGCCAAAATATTGTATTTAAATATTTTTTGTCAAAATGTCCTTACAACAATTGTATACATGTATTCTAATCTAAGTGACCCTAAATATTATGAAAATTATCCATTTATTCGCTTTTGCAAAATCACGGTTCCGAACGTATTCGGATACCTTAATACTCTTTTGTCCAGTACGATGAAAATTTTAAAAGTTATAAATGATATATGGTATTATTATTGACAATTGCATACATGTTTAAGTTCATACATATAAACGAATTTGAAAGAAAAGATACAGTTACCCATTTTTTGCAAAGTTGGTCCACACTTTTATCATCTCAGAACTTAACTGAACTTCATTATTAGTGTAACTACTGGGCTTTCTAATGGGTCTGCCAAACACGAACTGAACTTCCTCAAAATGTACAACTCCCATCCAGGGCGCCCATGGGCTGTTGCTGGGGCGGTGCACGAAGAAGTAGTAATACACGTCATTATTTCTCTCGGCATAACTCTCAGCGAAGTAAACAGTCTCACACAAGAGGCCGCTATCTCCAGATGCCATGTATACTTGTCTTCTGATGGTATCGTAATCATTATCGGAGACATTGCCAAGGTAATGTTTGACGTACTTGTCAGGATTTGAATAACTACCGAAGGTCTTTCCTATCATAGATGCACCTTGAGCATTGCTGATCTTTGGATTCTTTTCTCCAAAGAATCCGAAAAGATTTAGATTTCCAGTTGTGATCTGAAATGATCCTTCGTCCTTGTTGTTACCGATGAGGAGAGGAACGTTGTGGAAATTGCCGTTGCGGATATCCTCTACAGCATTGTTGGGAAGTAACTCATCGCCGTATTGTGGGAAAAAAGACCGAGTTGATGTAGGACTGAAGGACCACAAAACATAAGCTAGATGAGTGGCGTTTTGTCCTTAACGTAAATGAAAATAAAGCAGAAACATAAAAATTAATACCATTTAAAGGACAAAACAGGAACTTAAACATCAATACATATGAATATAGATTTATCTTTTCCTGTACGTTATCAACTACCATTTGTATTTTCTCGGTCAGTTAATGAAATGTATATTAATCGAAATGTTAAAACACTGGTTCGATAATTTTAAAATAGATGAAATAAAATCTAAATTCAATATTTATACTAGATTTTTCTGAGGGAAGTATAAATTATATGATATTCCTGCTGGTTCTGAATACGATTTAAAATCTTAGTTTTCTTATACACTCACACAATTTTACATTCTACTTGTCTAACATATACCCCAAGCACACACCTTGGATGAAATCTATTTTAATATCTTCCTCCAAGATTCTCCAAGGCACAATAAATAATAATTCTTGTATTGATGAGAAATCTGTATATCTACAATTGCACAACTTAAGATAATTCTATGCAATCATTTATTAAAGTTGTAGATTTGGCGAAAAGTTCTATCAGGGCTATTAATTGCATTGAAATGTCATGAAATAAAAGATAAACAGATTTATTCAAATATTGTGACTTCGTGCCTTTCTGAGCATTTGTGGACAGTGACGATTCCCCTTCCTCCGCCCCCCTACAAACAAATAGTTAAAGGTGTAATTAAAGACTTAGTAATTATCAAAACTCACATACGAGTTAAACTTGCAATTGAAGTACATTAATCGGTAACAAGTTACTTTCGTTTCATGTACGGCTAATTAAAAATCAAAAATAGTTTGAGAAATAAAATTTTCGAGTTCCCCAAACTAGAGAAGACAGTGCATGTATAGTTGCCAAAGTGTGTGTAAACCTTGAAAAAAATAAAATGCTTTTTTAATAATCGTTATAGTCGAGGATTTAGTATTGCACGCGGTGAGCGACATCAAATCTTGACTACGGTGATAACATCTGATTAAAGGATCTAGTAGCGCTCTAAAACATTATACAGAGGGATTCAGAAATGGATCGCTTCCTTATGTGGGCTTTAGAAGCTGAAAACTGTTTAAGCAGTTGAAGCAACTACTTGTCAAAGTAGCTATTATGATCCATTGCTTGAATAACGAACTGCGTTAGAAACATGAATATGAAGATAATCGACAAATGAAGTGAACATGACTCGGGGTGAATATATACTATTAATTTATAATACACTACGAAAATGCTGAACTAAAAATTAGCATTGGATTTTATAGGCCATGGATTCGGGATCCAAATATATCATTTGCTAACCACATCTGGCATACGTTTGTCAAGCTACATTTCTGTAAACGTATTGAATCCCTCTCTCGTAGTGTGTGGCCTCATTATTAATACTGAAAAAGAAGCTTGTTACTATTCAGGTATATCTGACTCAGTGGCACTTAATTGTAAAGAAGGAAAGCTCTAACACGTTTTTCATTGGCCTTAGAATAAAAATCATGATATTGATGCTATATCTACTGTACAGCTTCAAATTATATATAAAACGTAAGAAACTGTACATGAATTGTAAAAAAAAAACACTGTATATTTTTGTATGAGATTTTTAAAATGGGGGGAGGGGTCGTCCGAAGAACACATTACAAAGAATTTGAAAGTAAAGCATTAGTAACTAGTGTTTAATAATTCATAAAAACAAAGATAAATAAAATTTGTTTCTTACTTCTCAAGCATTTGACCACCGTTTCTGGATTATCTCTGATGGTCTCGTCGTCGGAAGCACAACCGACTGCTTTTGCAAGTCGCTGGCTTAAATCCAAATTGAATGGCTTTTTGTTGTCCTTAATCATAATGATGGTTCCACTCTCTATAATGGCTTTACTAAATAAACCTCTTGATAAGGGTGAAATGCAAAGAATACTGACCGCTATAGATCCAGCACTTACACCGTGAATCGTGATAAGATCTTTGTCACCACCAAAAGATTCAATATTATCGTTCACCCATTGTAGAGCCATCAATATGTCATAAAGTCCTTGAAGTAGAATCCAGAGAGAAAATAAATTAAATAGTTAAAATAATGACGCAACTGAAACAAATTATCCTACATATAAGAGAAAGGGGAGCAAAAATATTTATTCTGAAGTCTTTTTTTGGTTTTTTGACAAGGGCCGAAAACGTGGTCAAAAGTGCTGAAGATAACAGTTTTATGATGCAAATCGAGCCCCAAAAGAGATTTCAGTTTATTTTTAGAACTGTAATGAAAACTTTCTGATAGGTTATAAGACTTTTGTCTTATTTTTCCTTAAATTTTAGAGTTAGAATAGTTTTAGGTATCCGACTACGTTCGGAACCGTGATTTTAAAAAGGCGCATAAATGGATAGTTTTCATGATATTTAGTATCACTTATAGATTAGAATACATGTATAAAATGGTTTTAAGGACATTTTGCCAAAAAAATTTATTTAAATACAATATTTCGGCAAAAAATTAACTTAGAATAACGAT